>OX578151.1:107836973-108127335 GCA_951213105.1 Amaurobius ferox
TTGCCTTTTTCCATCCATCTCCATTCCCTTATTATTGCACATTAACTTTACTAAACAAGCTTATTTTCATATTTTGGTTGATTATAAATGTTACCTTTTTAATTATTTTCATACTAGCTACCTTCGGCGACTAGCCTGTTCGCTACTCTTGAAAATTCTGACCATGGCAAACTCGTTGGTGCCATAACCCCGTGGAGTTAACAGTGTGTTATAGTTTAATGACGTTAAAACTAATGAAATTTTAAGATGAAAAATAATGTTCTAGGAGGGGGAGGGTTCTTGAAAATTGATTTGTAAAGTGAATTTATTCTAATGTTTGTGAACTGTGAGATTCTGAGGATTTCTGTATCTGTAACCCTAGGAAAGGGGTCCCTTTGATGTGTAGTACTCACAGCCGGGATCAGCTGCTCCTATGTTTTTTTTTTTTTTTATGGAGGTATGCTCCTCTATTTTTTGTTTTACATAAATGAAATTATATCCGTTTGTCTGCATTTTTAGTATTGCATCGCAAATGACATGAAAGTGTTTTTGAGACTGATGATGTTGAATGCGAATTTAGTATTTAAGAAATAACGATGCTGCTCAGCGAAAAAAAAGTTATCCCCACCACCACCCGATGCATAAATGCATCGCGACAATCTCCATAACTTTCTTTTTGTTTATTTTTTTATTTCTTCAATGTTTACAAATTAAACAAAAATTTAAATACAATTTTAGAATAGAAGTCGAAAATCTGTTAAATCAGAACAATATATAGCCCCTGTTTAAATCAGAACAATTTTAAAACAATATAAATAAAATACACTATAAACGTGTAAATACACTTAATACGTAATGTTATAAAAAAAGAAGGAGAAGTTTCTTCTTAAAAGAACAATAATGAAGTAAAATGCATTCTTATCTTGATACAGATAAACCGCTCCAAAGAAACTGCTAACAAAGTGAAAGGTTTGGGTTGAGTTGTAAGAAAAAATGACGTTTTTAAAAAAATTAGTAAATGCATTTCAAGCAAATTGAAATTTAAAATGAAAAGTAATTTATCTTGGAAATAATAATTTATTCAAATAAAATGGTTATTTTTTTTTAGTTTAATGATGTACATTCATTATTTGGCAGGGTACAAATATCCATTCTTTTCGATTTCGCTATGTGTAAGAACCGTGTCATCAGAACCGTGATGTCATAACCTCGCACACCTCCCCTCCACCATAGAAACACTGTGCGTCTGTGTGAGCATGTTGGTGAAAAATCGATCCCTTCTTTTGCAGTTTGGCCAAGAAATTGAAAATCATTACTTCCTTAAAATCTGGATCGTGGGACTACTTTTTCTTATTTCTCGACCAGATTGGGCTTGTAAGAAAGCCTGATCTTTGAGCTTTCTAAAAATATAAATTATTAGTTGAAATTGTCGGTACTTTTCCCGACGCGAGGATTTAAAAACGAAAGTTTGTTTTTTTGAGCCGAAAGTGACTTTTATTTTAAAATCTTTAGAAAATATTAAAATTTGTCAATGAGATTTGAAATTGATATATTTTTACTCACAATTGTCTGCTCCTTCCGGTCTTGTGATTTGTTTTTTCTACGACGTCTGGATGGCGGGGAAAAAAGGTCAAAATCGCATAAAACATTAAATAACAAAAAAAAAAATTCACATTTTAAAAATCGGTTTTCACGTGTCATCTTCCCACCCGCCTCCCGGGTCTCCGATTGCCAAATTTCACAGGTCGCTGAGCCTATAGTGTATAAGACAGACATTGCTTTTTATTATATATATATATATTTTTAGGCCATTGCCGCTATTAACCTTTTCCATCGATCTCCATCTCCCTATTACTGCACATTAACGTGACTAAACTAACTTATTTATTTTCATATTTTTGTTGATTATAAAAGTTAATTTTTTAATTATTTTCATATAGTACGATCGTGAAATTCAGTTTTGTGTTTTTTACTTCGTGGCCGTTGCTTTGAGTACGCAATTTTCCTTTTCCATCGATCTCCATCTCCCTATTGTTGCACATTAATTTGACTAAACTAACTTATTTTCATATTTTGGTTGATTATAAAGGCTAATTTTTTAAATTATTTTCACATAAATAGTACGATTGTGAAATTCAATTTTTTTTTTGTGGGCGTTGCCGAGAGTACGTAATTATCCTTTTCCATCCATCTCCCTATTGTTGCACATTAACTTGACTAAACTAACTTATTTTAAATATTTTGGTTAATTGTAAAAGTTAATTTCTTAATTATTTTCACATAAATAGTGCCATTCAGTTTTAATTAACTCTAATTAAGTTACCAAAACTACATTTTGAATTTATTCTAAGATTTTAAAATTTATATTTTCAATATACTTAAAATCCAAGGATGAGATTGTCAAAAAAGCAAAAAAGCTGAAATGAAAAATTTGAGAAATTATAAGCGACAGACACTGTGTTAAAATATTTGAGAATTTTGCATAACAACAAAAAAAAAAAATACTACATTAGAAAAATGATTTAATTCTATTATATTTAGAAAATGCAAATTTGGCAATTGCTTTTAAAAACAGGGTTGTTTAAATACATGGGCAAATTTAATTTTAACTCATTCCTTCATATTAATTCTAAACTATGTTTTTGTTGAACCTAAATCATTACAACAATAGTCAGGATTTATGAACTTAATTTCACAAAAAACAATTTTTTTACAATTGGCAAGACACATTTTTTTTTGTTCTTAAAGTGCAATATAGCAATATATTTTTAAACACATTTATAAAATTATCATGTATTGTTAAAATGTGCATTGTCTAGACTTTAGTGTCTACACATAAATAAAATTTGGTGGTAGTATCTTGTATGTTTTAAAGAAATTTCATAAAAATGTGGCAGAAAGGGCTTTAAATATTTTAATGAGTTTACATCAAAAAATATTAAAATATACTTCCACTGGGAGAGATGCCAACCTCTGAAAGGGGTCATCAGTAGAAAAATCAGAAGTTTTCAGTAGTATTCAGTAAAACGCATCGACCATCAGTAAGATTTTAAATATATTGAAAATATATATTTTAAAATCTTTAGGATAAATTCAAAATGTAGTTTTGCTAACTTAACTGAGTTAATTAAAACTGAATGGAGCTATTTATGTAAAAATAATTAAGAAATTAACCTTCATAATTAACCAAAATATTTAAAATAAGCTAGTTTAGTCAAGTTAATGTGCAACAATAGGGAGATGGAGGTCGATGGAAAAGAATAATAGCGTTCTCTCAGCAGATCGTACTATCTATATGAAAATAATTAAAAAGGTAACCTTTATAATCAACGAAAATATGAAAATAAACTAGTTTAGTAAAGTTAATGTGCAATAGGGGATGGAGATGGATGGAAAAAGGCAATTGTGTACTCTCATCAAAGCCCAAAAAGAAAGACTGAATTGCACAATCTTATAATTTAAGCGAAATATAAGTTTAGTAAAATATTTCTTTATTTTTACTCACACTATAAAAATAAATTAAGTCTATTCTGATATGAAATCATTAGAAGAAGAAAATGGATGCAAACTGATAATTTTGGACTCTCAACAAAGCAGGGAATATGAATTGAATGGTGGGATGCATGGAAGGGGTAAAAGTAAAAAAGATTTTTAAGTGCTGCGCGAAATTTTTTCCTGTGTTTCAGAGTCCAATGACCAGGTGCGGTCATTAAGGGAAGTCGCGAGTACACGGGACGTCATTGAGTAAACACCCCAAATTATTTTTTTAGTTATACAGATTTATTACAATTTCTATTGAAAAAATCTGAATTTTTGGTTCAATTAAATCGAGATTTATTAAAATTAAGTTATGAAATATGTCACTAAATGGCAGCACTACAGCTTTCTTCAGAGAAAGGAGACTCACGAAAGCTGTAGTGCATAGAATTTTCAACACATAAGGGGAAAATACAGGGATATTTGTTAAAACCGCGTCCCTTTCACCGGCTTCCCGAGTGAACGAATGGTATAGGAACAATATTAGAAATTTGATGCGAGTAGAAAACAGACAGTGCGGTGTACACATTGGATATGAGCCTTGTTTTGCGAGCACTTTTCAGCAAAGAGAAATAGAAGAGTAGGAAAACATGAAGAGGAACCTCTCAAATTGGCTCAGCTTCACTAATTTGGCTTCAATTTTCTACATTTTAAAATTTGTTTATTCTCTTTTTCGTCTTTTTTATAAATTTGGAAGTTTAAATAAACATTTGAACAAATGAGTGGATTAAGTGTACGTGTGTGGTGATGGGAAAGGGGGGCGGGGGGGATTTTTTTATTTTAGGGGTTTCTGGCCATCGTAAATAAAATGTGTTGTTTAGGACCTCACTTTGAGGGATCACTTGACCCACCCAGCTGTCTTACTTATTGAAGTGGTTTCGCATTTCGTCATTTCTGATGTAGTGTGGTTCTGTCCTTTGGGAAGGGGGTTATTTTCTGATTTGGGGCAGTTCAATGTTCTGGTTGATTTGCTGGTGACGAATTCCAATATGTTTGACTTCAAATTAATTCTTTAAATGTCTGGAGTTTCCTTTTTTTGGCATACCCTTGATCGATAGGCTATTTTTAGTGACGCTTCAGAAATATGTTGTTTCGTATATTTAGTTTAAGGGGTCACTTGACCTACCCAGCTGTCTTACTTTTTCAGCTATTTAACATTTAATACCTAAAAATTAAAGAAATTTTAAATATTTATTAAAACACTTTAATATTAAATTTTCATAGTGTTCCTTTTATCTGTGTCGTTTCCCTCAAAATTTTGATCCCGGGCTGACAGCTGTATTGCTAGATACCCCCTGGGTGTAAATTTTACTTGAGGTAGCCCACAAATTTCTTATCTCGGCTTCTAATTTAGCGATTTTGATTTTAATGATGGTTATAGTGTCTAATTTGGCTTCAATTTGGAAGTTTAAAGTATTATAGTGTCTGCACCCTCTGTACGTGTCATCTGAATATACATATTTTGTGTCAGCCCCCTGAGCGTAACTTTTAGTTTAACTAACCCCATAATTTTACATTTTTAGTGAGCATTTTTCCTAATTGAGCAAATTTAGTTTTGCTAGTGGCTATAGTTCTGCACCATTTGTACATGTCATCTGGTTATGCATCTTTGTTGTGACAACTCTCCGAGTATAACTTTTACTTCAATTAGCCCCCCTCCCCAAATTTCCCATCTCACCTCTTAATTGAACGATTTTGCTTATGCTGATGGTTGTATCTGCACCATCCGTACATCTGCTAGTAAAATCATGATTTTCTGCCATTTTGTTAAATTAAATTTATTCCTTTTTCACTGCTGCAGATTCGCAAACATTCAGTCGCATAGCTGATCACATTGAGTTTATATTTTTAGCTTTTCTAAATCTGCGAATTCAAAAGATGTTATTATATATTTCTTTTATTTGGTATTATATTATCATTATGATTATTGGGCTAAAATTTGACTGAAATTGGATGAAAATCTGCTGAAAAAACAATAATTTTGAGATTTTCATTTATTTGTGTCACAAGAATAATTTTAGTTCAAAACAGATGATTTGAAAATTGAGTGTTGTTATCTATATTATTTAAGTAGTGGGTGCTTATTTATTGGAAACTAGAAAATGTACCCGATGATACCCAGGATAAGCTGTTTTCTATTTTGTTTTTCTTATAAGCAAACATATTGTTCAGACGTTATTTAGTTTTCAGGAATTTGCCAAGAGTTTGGATATAGTATTTATCAAAAGTTTGCATCCTAAATACCAGGCAAAGCCATATACATTTTCTTGTTGATTAAAAAATAGCAAAATTTAAAAATGCTAATCATTGTGAAAAATGTGCACAAGAATGTTAGTAATAGAAAAGGATCTGCCTTAAATATGTCCCCTTTAAATCATCCAATCAAGACTAATTGGCACTCATTTTGTCTCAAAGAGATCAATCTATTTAGTTGTGTATAGCAGTGGTCTCCTAGATGTGAGTTGATGCCAAGAAATTTTCATGTTTTCTTTTTGTAATTTTACCCCCCTAAGACAAAATTTATATTGACAGAAAAAAGAAAATGAATTAAAGAATAATGAATATTAACTTGTATTCTTAAATTACACAATCAGGAACACAATATTATGATTTATTACTTTACTAAAAACATTCTTGGGCTATTCTACCCCATATTAGAACCAAAACTAAATTTAAAAAAAATCCCCAATATTTCCTATAGGGCTATGCGAGTAAATCGTATGGGTATATGATTAAAAAAGTTTGGAGACCATTGGTTTATAGTGCTTTTTTCTCTTGAACACTATTTTGATTAAAATGCGACTTGCTCAGATAAAATACATATGTAAATTTTTTGTGTGTGAATCTATTCTATCATTAGAAGAATCATATATTTTGTTTCTGTAACAAACTATTCTAGTTGGTAAATGAAATTTGAATCCTGTTAATTTGTAAGAGATTTTTAGCTGTATCTACTTTTGATCCTGCTAATGAAGTTTAGATTTGGGGGTAAAAGAAATTAATTACGATAGCGGTGATGTTAATTCGGCTTACATCACTCCGAACTGCTTCAAATCACTATGCCTGCTCCCAAACAAGAGATTTCTCTGAAATTTGCTCCCATCCTGCTCAGAAATATAAAATCATCAGTGATGAATATTGTTTGTACTCTGCTTTAAAAAGATTTCTCTAAGACAAAATATTTCATAATTAATATTTTAATTTTTTTTTTTTTATAATTGAAAATAAAATTTTATTCTTGCATTTTAAACTATTTATTAATCAGTTGCAATTGTATTTAGTAATAAAATATTTGAACAAGTCTAGGTTAAGTACATTAGGACATGGACAAATTTACTGATAAAGGGACTAAATAGCCATTTACAGGGAATTATTTGTTGTTCAAATTTAAGATTTTTGTTTTTTAAATGAATATTTTTATTTATTGAATTTCTGCAAATTTAAATAATGAATAAATACTAACATAACCACAAAGCTTGTATAAAAATTGTATGCAACATCAATGTGATGTCATGACTCAATAACAATTATATATCATGAAAACATAAAATATATATTGTTATATGTTCCCGAGAAGTGGTCTGCCCCCAGCATTAGAAAACATAATTTGTGTGTGTGTTTTTAATTTGTACACTTTATACTGATGAATGTAGCTTGTTAAAATTTTCATGATGAGCTGCTCCTAACCTTGTAGACCTATCTGCTCCCAAATAATATTTTATCTGCTCCTGAAGGTGCTCCAAATCCCTATGTGGTGGTTAACATCTCTGCAATAGTAATCACTAATATTTTGATAATATTCTTCACAATGATGATTCCGGATAGTTAGTTGTTTGTTTGGTTTGCTTTTTGAATTGGAACAGCAAAAATGTTAAGGAGTAATTGAATAATTTTTAATTCATGCACAATCCTTCCCACTTTACAGCATTGGTCTGGAGGTGCCTTGAGGGTGACATTAAAATTTACAAAAAAGTTTTAAAATTGTTTACTTAATTTTACCTGACAGCATTGGTATAAAACAAATTAATTTATAATTCTTTCCACATGTCATTTTACTAATTTATCTAAATTATATCGAGGCATAAAAGATAAACATTTACTTGTACTATAATACTGTTGTAACTGCTATAAATATCTCAAACATGTAGTGGTTAGTTAACTTATAAGTTAACCTACTTATAGTGTTAATTAACTACTTATAAGTTAATTAACACTAGAATGACGGAAATGGTCATTTTGACCGCATAACTACATTGAAAAACGATTCCTCCAAAATGGCCAATCCCAGCCAATTGAAATGTTATGACTTTTCTTAAAGTTATTGAAAACACAGAAAAAAATTTTAGGTTTTAGGAGAACAAATCAATCTTCCTAGAACGGCAGCAGAGGTCAAAGTAGTTATGCGGTCAAAATTACTGCTTCTGTTGTTCTAGTGTTGATAAACTTATAGCCCCCCCCCCCCCCCATTGATTAAACAATAGCTATTACTGTGCTCCCTCCCCTTCAGAGATCTTGTTAAACTTGTGCATGAAGTTTTTATTGTTTATATTCAATTTATTTTATATTCAAACTCGCCAAATGCCTTAAAGCATGCAAACAAGCTTTGAAAATCAAATTAAATTTAAAAATGAGATCAAACTTTAATGAAACTTCTTTATATTTTATTTGTTTTTGTTTTGTTTTTTCATTCTTTTTACATTTCTGAACAAACTATACACTAACATAAAAGCAAATGCAATTTTAACAGTAGGAAAAAATCACTGATTATTTACATAAGTACAAGATCCTCACCAATCTTTTCTGATATATTCACTGGCACACTTTGGCTATGTTAATTTAACCCATATTTAATTAAATGGTTGATGACTAAACAGGAACACATGTCAAAACTATTAGTACAGCATTTTCATGAAATTTATGATCTTTACATTACACACTATATACAATTTAATGGCTTGACCAGGACGTAATTTTGGAGAGATGATTTGTACAATACATGGTGATGACATATACAAAATTTGTCTGGCACATTAGATATTTTAACACCATTGTGCCATTGGTGTACATTTGGAATCCAGTAGAGGTGATGTGCAACTAAATAAGAAAAAAAATATATGCTGCATTGCTCTCACAAGCAACTCATCTTTTAGCAAATTTTAAAACTAATGCTTGCTCTGGCCCATTTCTCAATGGCTTAACCACAGTCCATTCAGGATCGGTAATGTCTTCCTCATCTTCCACCGTTGAGGTACTGCTAGATGAGCTAAGTGGGGATGCAGAGAAATGAGGACTATTACAATATGATGTGTCCAATTCTTCTTTGTCATGATCCGCTTCTGCCAATAACTCCTGATAAATATCATCATTTAAAGGAAATTTTACAGTTTCAAATGGTGGTACCTCAACATAATCAATCACACTGCGAGCAATACTGCTTTCTTCCATCACTCTCTTTTGGTTTAAGATCATTTTTTTCTCTAAGCGAATAGTACTATTGCCAAATGCAGGCTGAGAGTCATCTGATGCAATGGCAGAATTAGGTGTTGCTGGAGGTGATGCAGGTGAGCCTGGACCTTCAATAACAGTAAAATTTGGTATTTGAAATACATTTTCTTGATTATATAACGATGTAGGATCAGGCGTATTTGCCCCACTGCTATCAGCCCGTGAATCACAACGAATTCGTCTTCGTCTGCATATTCCTCCTAATGCAGATCCAATTCCTAAAGATGACTTCTTGACCTTTTCCTTTTCTTCCACTTCTAACACATCATGCCTTTTTATTACATAAGAATCTGCAATATTCTGTAAAATAAATATAATTAGTAACAATAAATGTGATGGCATTCAATAAATATTTATGCATAAAAGAAATATCATATACCTCTTCATCTATGTCACCGTCATCAACAAAAGCTTCTTCTTCCAAAGTTCTCCAACTGTAAATTAAGTATATCAAAATTTATTCTTATTTTTAAATTGCTTCCAATCATTAAGTTTTTCTTTAAAAACATTAAGCTTAGAAAATTATAATTAATAATGCTCAAACACTAAATAAACTAAAATGACAATACAGTCAATTTCTGCTGTAAGAAACTGATCATATAATGTTAATGCATTTGATGTTTTCATTATAAAATTAATTTGAGCTTTGCTTTCTGCAAGATAATTTTCAATTCTCGCTTTCATTTATACAAAAATATTTTATATAAAATTGTACATCTGTAATTATACTTACCTAGGTATCACAATCTCCTTATACTTAATTTCTACCATCCTCCCACTTTTACTGTTGCAAGGGATTATAACATCATCTATATTAAACTGGCTATCATCTCGCCTCTTTCTTTCATATCCTAAAGTTATAAAAAAAAAATATTTTCTACATTAATATTCATTTAATAAAATTGATGTATATTAAAAAAATGAATTCAAAATTCAAGTTTTTATATAGGAAATAAAATTAAAATGCATGTTTATAATAATATATTTTCTTCTCTTGTTTATAGTTCAACAGCATGTTGACAACAACTTGAATGCAACTAAAAATATGATGTACTCAAGTGGTTTCCGCAATATTAGTTAAACACACATTGCTTATAAGGTCCCTAAAAGCTAATTTATGTAGAGTGAAAACGTCTAGTTTAGTACAGATAAAATTACATAATAAATCAATGCTGCTACACCATCTGTTAAAAACATAGTTTTCTAGATAAGCTAACTCTTGGGCTGAATAAATGTTTAATTACATGGATTGGCTTCTAGGTGGGTTTTGTAGTTCGAGTAGACAACCATGAATGTATATGTGCTTTTTCAACAATTTTTATTGGAATGAACATTCACTTTATCTGATTTTACATTTCGCCAAAATTTGCTTCTAAAAAGAGAATTGGTTAATAACATTGAACTATTACAATGACATGTAGTTTTCTTAACTGGTATAGAACTGAAGGTGAACTGGTATAGAGGATAAAACAAGCTGTATTCCTTCTCGCCCGTCCTCCTTGCCCTAATCTTTGAATTGACTTATTGATATAATGAATGAAGATATTTGTTTAAATTGTTAATTTTGCAGATATTTTTCAGACAAAATAAAAGTTATCCTCTTTTTTCACTACTGCAACAACATGCTTATTTTGCCATATTTTAACCTCAAAATTCACAAATAATTACTGCAAAAAAGCAGTGTTTCTATAACTTATCTGAATATTTGTATTATACACTCCTACAGCTTGTAACATTTATCTGCAAATACTTTTCATTTTTATCCAACTCTACTTTGTGGTTTACAGATACTTTTGATTATTGTGTACTTTTAATAGATACTTTTTAATTATATATTGCACTGCTAACCTACGATGAAAAATCTGCATGCCAAAACCCTTTTTGAGACACTCCACTAACCCACCTGCACACTAAGATCTTAGCAATACAGGATTTAACCCAACTCTGTACCACTTAACATGAATTTTAGTGTGCATTCACACTAGCGTTATGTTATCCAGTCTTTATCTTGCAGTAACACCATTCCTACAGAAATCAAAATATGTTCATAAGGTCCTAAAATGTAAATTTTAATCAAAATTTCTAATTTGAATTTATTTTTGAAAAACTACATAGTACAGGGGTCACTGAACTGAATTGTATTTGGAGCCACATTGGAATAAATTAGTTTTCCCTTAAAAACAGCCCCCCCCCCCCCCAACTTAAATTCTTAGTTTAACCTTGTCCAATACATTATGCTTCGACTGTTTTGATCTCAACTAAATGTTAGTACTGACAAAATGGGTCTAACATATCCTTGAAACAGCTACATGCTGAGTTTTAATTTAATGTGCTTGCATATTTTTTCTAATAAAAATGCTGTATTAGTTTCTCAAACAAAATTTTTCAAATAATAAACATGTATAAAAAAGCAACACATCCTTACTAAGGATAAGAATGTACCTGAAAATTTTGTGTCTGTGATCGTGTCAGACTCATAATGCAAGTTTTACACCTATGTTATGTTTGCAACATACAAAGTGACTGTTTTAGTTTGATAATAGTTTTTCCATTTTAAAACTGTGCTGAAAATAATTTACGGATTTCATTATTATTCCCAAATTGCACACTGTATTTACCTAGTGCAACTTAGAAATATGAGGGCCAGTACTTCATATTTTTAGAGTGTAGCAATAGCAAAAACAACAGCTTTCAGTGCAGATGATTTTTTAAAATAAATGAGAAATGCTATAAAATTATTTTTATGCATCGTTTTGAAGTTAATAAGGTAATGACGACCACACCACATGCAGGCACATGGATTTGTTGTTTGTACTCAAAGTGTTTCAAAGAAAATGACTGCTACATTTTTTGGTAAATCCGGCCATCTTGCAACCATTGCTTTGGAGGATCGTAGAACAGTAAATGCTGATTGATATAGAACAATTTGTTTGAGAGAAATAGTTGCTCAAATCTGAAAAAATAATATGAAACATTGCATCATTTTTTATCAGGACAATGCAAGCTCACACACTGTTTCAAACTATCAATTATTTGAAGCTTGAAAAAACTGATTTGATGAGTCATTGTTCTTATTCACCTGATTTTAGCACACAATGAATTTTTCTTGCTCCCAACAATCACAAATGAAATGTGTCAATGATTTAACAACCCAGAAGAAGCAGTTAAAGCTTATAAATTTGTGTTTCTATTTAGACAAACTTCTGTATGGCATTTGAAAATTGGTTTATTCGAATGAAAGCATGTATAAAAAATACTAAAGTTGAATATTTTTAAAAACAAAAACAATTTATTTCCATACAAAAACATTTTGTGTACTATTTTCTAAAAACCTAATTACTAGCCTACATAATAGTGAATCCACTGCTAGCTGCAGTGCCCACATCTAGTGACTGGTCACTTAGCAATCATATTAAGCAAATGAATGACCCACTAATAATCCTAAATAGCACTATGCAGGCTTATAGGAAGATATGCATAAACACCCACTACATGAACAATATATAGACCCCATGCAGGCACATTCTTATTAAAATTGCATGCAGGCACATTCTTATTAAAATTGTAATTAGTTTTCTTTAGTTATTTTATGTTGAAGGATAATAGCAATTTTCACAAATTTTTTGATTGAAAATATAATCAGAGTTTCCATTTTAACACCATGGGATAGATCAAGAAACAATGTACAATGAACTTTAAATGAAATAGATAAGTTAATTTTTAAAAATACAATATATTCCCGATTACCCTCTAGTCATGGAACTGGATGTGTGGTGGAAAAGTGAAATAGATGGATATGTGAAAGACAAGTAAAATGTTTTTAAAATCATAGATATTTACAAATATCAATTTAGCATGTTACAATATATATATATGTAATAAGAACACTTCGGTTGTGTCTGCTTCATTTTGTTTCTTTCACTGATGTCAGTAGAGCAAACTTAAGGATAAGACATATAGCATAGACTAGCATGATGTCCAGCTTTGTGACCTTAAATGCTTTTACTTGCCCGATTTGTCATTCTTTCTTTATCAGAAAAAAAATATCAAGGAAATGTGTATAGGATAGGAGAATGCAAGAAAGAAAAGGTTGAATGCTCGCTACGTAATAGAAAAAAAATGCATTGAGGGGTGACCGTTAATCAAGTGTAGCGGATAAACAGAAGTTCACTGTACCCCACAAATTTTTTTTTTTAATTAATCTATCCATGAATTAAAGATAAGTATAAATATGGATTGATAGAAATATCTTTAAAAAAAATTTGTGACCACAAATGACACTTTTATCTAAAAGACAGTGGGATATATATGCTATGGGTCACATGGCAGTTGCTATGAAAATGTCCAAATCAACTGAGTGGGCATTAATGTTCTACTTTAATATACTTTTGCTTATTTAAATGCTAAGTATGATAGAGCTTATTGTAATTTCACTGAAGATATTTTTCTTTTTATTACAGCTATTTTCTTATTTATTGAAATTGTACTGTTGATTTTTAACAAGTTTAACCTCTCCCACATATCAATAAAATTAAATAGGTTACAGACCTCATGGACCTGTATTTTATTAATTATTGCCCCTAATTTAATCCTATCTCTTTAATTATGTTAGATCTTAGCTTTAAAAACTATACTTCTTAGCATAAACTAATGTAAGCTGCATACCCAGATTGCATACACTTCATGTGCTTATTTAGAGCATAGTGCTGCAGCCACATAGTGGCTGATGCATTTTGTACAGACCAAAGGCTTTTATTCAGACATGTGTGCCCATGCTGTGGATAAAAAATGTGTTCAGGCACTTAAAATTAGAAATAAATTAAGAATTGAAAAATATAAATCTGGTAAAAAATCTATAAATATCACCAAGATTAGTAGTTTGTTGTTTTATTTATAATAATAAAAGGAAGCATCTGTCTGTGATATCGCACGATTTTAAAGTTTTAATTAGATTTTTTACCAAAATTTAAAACCAGCTAATCTTCAGCTACTAACAGCTACCCATTAGATATAACAACTATTGTCACAATAGCCTGCACATTCGTCTCCAAGATATTTTGAATCTTATTTATATTTTTGCTTTGGCAATAACATGTGTGGGAATTTGGCAAAAATTTAAGATTTGAAGAAAACTGAGTAGTGTTTTCTGTAAAAGTATTATTGTAGCATGTGTTTATTTACAACCCAAGCAATGCCAGATAATTTTCCCCAGTATTAAATAAAATAAATATTGAATGTTAATATTTTTTTTAGCTTTTAAAAATTTTATTGACAGTCTAAAGTTGTTCTGCATATGGGAACAAATTTATTGCTAGGCTGTGGCTTATAGCAGTTTGTTAATTGGGGGTTGGGGGTTGGGGGCTTAAGGGGGATTTGATCCCAGCAGTAGAAAGTGCTTAAAACTGTGACGTATGACTGGGGATTTGATAGTGATAGGAATACTGCCACTATGTGTTCACTATTTAGTATTCTTAAAATTACATCAAATAAGTTAATGATCATAATCCACAAAAACCCTTGTGCACTGGGACCAACGCTGATTTTAAATGTAAATTATGTAATAGTAATGAAAATGAAATCAAATTTCAAACATTAGTAAATCTCATAAAATTAAATATAACAGATAACCTCTTCTTATTGGTCATTCTGAATACAAATAAAATTTCTAACATTTCTACAAAATAAAATTTATCCAAAATGAAATTTAAAAAGGCATACAACCAAGGAACATACAAAGGAAACATACAACCAAGGAAATCTAAAAATAAGAATGCTTTTAAGCAATTAAAATTTTTTAACCGTTCAACACTGCTGCATTTTTCATCTTAGTTTAATTTAACGAAGATTATGCAAAAGTGTATGCCTATACACAATTGTTCTTTTTGAAGTCGGGAGAATTCTGGTGTTATGACTTGTCCACTACTCTACTTTTTTTTTCTATTGTTTGGCAGGCTAATCTGTAATTTTTATTACTTTTTAAGACTATTTTGTAGCATTTTGACTATTCTATACTGTTTTGGCACTATGCTGCTTTTCAACCGATTAGCTTTGAATGCCTCCGGCAGTGTTAAATATACCCTTCTGATTTCTATATTTTTATCTATTTTGCCTTTCTAACTCTGTTAGTCTTTTATAACGTTGATAAAGGGAATCTAACAAGTCTTTAAAATAGTAGAATGTATAGGGAAAGTATTATGATGGACAAACAATCAAATTTGAATTTTTGATGGAAAGAACACATTTCAAGCATCCATGAACTCGGATCAAATGTTTATGAGGTGATGTTTATGTGTACATATATGTCAGTGAGTCTATAGATGTGATTGTAAAATTTGGTACAAATATTACAACCCGTAAATACTAAACCTTAGATTTTAAACGCAATTGAATGTCTCCGCCCTGCCCAAAATTTTTGAATGAAATTTTGAAAAAAAAAATCAGAATCTTTAATGTTACATAAACTATCATTTCTTGTGCAATTTTGATTAGAAAATGAATGAAAAATCTTAGAATGCTAGCATGAACAGTTCTTGAGCTATTTTGCATTTTTGAAATAAATCTATAAAAAACTCACAAAATTAAAACAATTGTGAAATATGTTCATATGTAATATTATGCAATAAATTTGTAATTCCTGTGTATCTACACTGCTGGCCATTAAAATTACTGCACCATGAAGGTGGCATGCAACAAATGTCAATTTTGCGCTACATGCTGGGATATGCAAATGATTAGCACTGCAGTGCTTGTTCACAAAGCAGGTATGAGTAATGCCATCTACATTCTGTATAAAAGGGAAAATTGCACGGCGGGTTTCTCATTCGGAAATCGCATTTGAACGTTGGTTGTTTGTGTGAAGGTCGTGTTATGCCTTGTGTAAGGAGAAACTCCTACCAGCACATGTCAAAATTCGACCACGGTAGGATCGTGGCCTATTGGGACTGCGGTTTATCATTCCACGACATTGCTGCTCATGTTGGTCGGGATCCCATGATTGTCGGGCAAATGTGGAATCGATGGGTCCAGGAGGGCCATACAGGATCTCAGCGGTCCTAGACCACTAACGTCCAAGCCACGGGCCTTAATACGTCAAATGTAATGGCGGCTGCCCAAATTATCGGCTATACGAAGAAGATATGACCGGGATGTGTACCTAATGGCACCCCATACCATCACGCCATGTGCTGAGCCCGTATGGTGATGATGAATGTAAGCTGCCACCGTTCATTCTCATCTATGTCTCCACACATGGATACATCCATCATGATGCTGTACACAGAACCGGGATTCGTCTGAAAAGATGACGTGGTGCCACTCCTGTGTCATCGTTCGTCACACCACTCAGCGTGCCTGTCTCTGCTGCAGCATCAAGGGAAGCCGTAACAATGGTCACCATGCTGACAGTCAGTGGTGCTGCAGATATTGTCGCACTGTCCATGCATGGACACTTGTTGTCCTGCAAATGAGCCACATTTCTGACTCAGGGTACGTGACATGGCTGTACAATCCTGCAAGACAAGATATCTGTCTTCTCGGGCATTCAGACCAAGAACCAGGGGCCGCCGAGATCCTGCATGACGTTCAGTATAGTCCTCCTGGACACATCGATTCCATATTCGCCCGACAGTCATGGGATCCCGACCAACGTGAGCAGCAATGTCGCGGAACGATACACCACAGTCCCGATGAGAAACCCGCTGTGCAATCTTCCCTTTCACACAGAATGTAGATGATGTTACTCATACCTGCTTTGTGTGCATGCACTGCAATCCTAATCATTTGCATATCCCAGCATGTAGTATATTTCATACAAATTTAACATTTGTTGCATGCCGCCTTCATATAACAAATTTAATGGCCAGCAGTGTAATATTTGTTCCCTTCACGAGAAGATACTTTGGGTAATAATTTTGTATTTTGACACCTAACAATTTGTCAATAGTCGTAATATATATACACACACATGAGGTAACACTGAAATTTTTGAGATACGGCTAAGTGGTACAAGTTACTTATTAACTCTTAGGAGTGTTCAAAGTACTCCCCTCCAACATCAATGCACTTTTGTAGGCAAATTTTCCAAAAATTAAATGCTTCAAACCATCCATTTCTTAGAATCAATGAAAAATATGCTCTTATAGCCTCATTAATCACATCTTCGAAATGAAAACGATGCCCATGTAATTTTTTTTTAGATTAAGAAATAGCCAAAAGTTACACATAGCAAGATCAGGAGAGTAGGGTGGATGTTCTATCACTTTGATTTTTTTTGTTCAAGAAATTTGACACACTCATTCTTGCTGGATGAGAAGATGCATTGTCATGGTGAAGCATGAGTCCTCTAACATTCAATTCCTGAAGAGTTTCTGGAAGACACTTAGTAATGTACCAGTTAGCTGTAAATGTCTTCTGTCCCTCTAGCTTTATGGCTTTGACCAGAGAAGAACACAGCATATATTACTTTTTTCATTGTTCGTTGTCTTTTCGCCATTGTTGGTTTGGGGTCATCTTTAAAGACCCATACTTTACTTTCTTGATGTGTTGGAACGGCAAAACACGGTATGTACGTTTGACCACCAGTTATGATTTCAGAAATAATGCGGTGTCCACCATCATTAAGTAATTTTAGGGTTTCTTTACCGATTCTGACACACTCCGCTTTTTGGTGATCGTAAAATTATGGGTGACTCAACGACAAACTAATTTTTTCATATACAGTTCATGAATAATTTTATCATTTGGTAGATACAGCGATTATCATCGATTAACATTTTTCGAATGGCCGACACTGGGACTACAGCTGACAAAGGTCTTCCTGTGTGTTCTTCATCCAGGAGAGAATTTCAACCTCTTTTAAACTCTTTGAACCATCTGAATACAGTGGCACGAGATGGAGTATCATTTCCATATGCTAATTGTAGACATCGAAGACATTCTTCTTGATTTAACCCAATTTAAAATTACAGAAAATCATAGCACGATAACACTCTCGCGTCAACTCCATTTTCTTTTCTTTCAAAATTTATTCTACAATAGCTAAATTGCAAGTACTACCACAAATTATAGTCTGCCGATATATATATATATAAATTTTAAATATCCGACTAATATTTGTTTTCTAGCACATATCGTCTGCCCCTGTCTCAATTTCAGTGTGACCCTCGAATATATATATAAATTTCTGTTTGTAATGCTTGATGATAAATTTCATGTATTTGTTGACTTAGCAAAATATCATCAACTTGACAATATTTTGCCCCCAGATTCATGAATATATCAAAATTGCATAAATGATGCTAAATTAACGAAAATGATGTCAAGATTATGAATTATTAAAATATCTTAATATGTGAACTATATTGCTTATTGCAAAAGCTATCAATATTGATAATTATCAATTTAGAGTTGAGTGAAGTACAAGTTAATTGGGTACTTTTACATGTTGTCATCCGAAAAAGTGCCAAATGTACAATTCAACATTAAAAATCTTGTGCCATAGATCTTATACATCATTTTTTCACTGTGAAAGATATAAATTCATTATATTATATAGAAAAAGCCATGTGTTGCCCACATCAGACATTTTTAATTTCTTTCTTACATAGTGTTATTTGAATTTTCACAAACATTTTTATCCAATTCACTATTAATATGCAAAAATATGCAGGTGAATGAACAGAATAAATTTTGTGTAAACAATAATTTAAGTGTAAGCAATAAAAAAAAGAAAAAGAATAATCTATATACACTATTAAAATGTGTCTGGACAAATGTGTATATATGTGTCACATTATTTTAGGGCCAGAAAGTCCAATGGCTAAGACCTTGGAATCGCACATAGTACCCAGGTTTCAACACTTGCCGCCCAAAACTATCTCCGTGTCTGCGGAAGAATATGGGCATGTTAAATATGTAGGTCCAGAAGTAATGGGTTAGCACAGTTCTTGTGGTTGTCACCCTCATTGGGTTCCGATCTAAATTACGCAGCACTGTCCCAGCCATCTAAACACACCTTCGAGTAGGTTGGATGGTCTAGGTAGATATGTGGGTCAGAAAATTTTCCTCCATGTTTTTCTAGAAAATTTTCTACTTTTTAATTCTCCTTAATTAATTTGAAAATGAAATGTAATACTCTGAATGAAAATAATGTTTGATTTTGAAGAAAAAGGATAAACAATAACTAGAAGGGTACCTTTACTTATTCTGACAAAACAGCGGGTAAAACTTTTAGAAGCCTATTATTTCAGCAATCAATTCTGTAAAATTTATGGAAAAAAAATAAATATGAAATATTTTTGCAAGTGATTGGCTGAAGGAAACCATTTTAACAGCACTAAATATATACTTAGCCCAATGTCCACCAAATTATATCTTATCTCATGATACTCACCCATTGAATTATAAACAGGTATTTTTTAAACAATTTTTAATATTATATATAGGAATTATTAAAAAAAGTGGGTTTAATTATAAGTATTTAAAATTTTTATATATTTAATAATATATATCTCATACCTTTAATAAAATAAACAATTTATTTTTATTAATTACTAAATAATAGAGAGCAGTAATCATTCATGAAAGTAGTAGATTCAGGGCTCATGCTGGGCTAATTTAATAGTCCTCTTCAAATTTCCCTTCAATTATCAGCAGTAGGGTTGGCTGATTAAAATATCATTGGTCTAAACCATTTATTTTTTTTAATTATAATATTTTTATATCACAATAAATAAAACTGCTGCCTGTGAGAATACAACTTTCTAATCCTTTCTTAAAGCAAGCGTATGAAAGTTATATATTTAGTAATTTATTTCTTACACCTCTAATAAACACAGGGATCGCACAGTTTCTTCTCTTACCTACTTTGAAAATTGGTCTGATGAAGTCTGTTTTTATGAAATAGTGCTAAAATTTGCAATTTTTATGCAAGAGCAAAATATTTGTGATTTTTGAGAAAGGGCATTCATTAAATTCATAATTTTTACTTTCTCATATTATGTAATGGTATAGAGCAGTGGTCTATACCATTCTTAAACTTCTAACGCCTTCGGAACCCTACGCTTAAAAAACAATTTTTTTGGAACCCTAGTACAAAAAAATGCGACAAAAAATATACAAAAAATAGTCCGACACCTTCTAACGGTAAGTAAGAATGTTTAAGGAAGTGCAGAATGAGACGACTGGGACTGACCGATACGAAAAGCAACGCAAAACTTAGAAAAGACGAACAGCAAAATACACGTGCAGGGATGTATCTAGAGAAATGTGAGTGGTGGTTGATTTCCAGAACAATTATAATTGAGAATATAAAATTTCGAAACAAGCTTCACGTTAATTCGCACACATAAACAGTATTAGTATTGTATACTTTTATATTAAAGAAAAACATTTGATAAAATTGAATATAACTTTTTTTAAATGTAATTATAATATGTATATTTTTTTGGATGAGTGGTGGTCGGCAATTGAGTGGTGGTCGGAAATTATGAGTGGTGGAAACCCCGACCACCACCGACCACTGTAGATACATCCCTGCACGTGTATCAAGAAACATCAACAATCAACAAAGAAGTCCGAGTGGAGTGTTGCCAGTGCACGTTAATATACTTCCGGTAGCACCGTAGCGCCACCATGGGGATCGGGGAAGATTCAGAAAGACACTGTGATAACTCAACTCAAACAACTTGATTCTCAATCAAATCGTCCATAATTTTGTAAACGGAAAAATTGTCCCGGCTGAAAATTTTGAGCAGCAAGAGGAGACTATATTACTAACTTTACTAGTAATTGGAAGAAAGAGAGGGAATCAGTATATCTACAGCACAGTATAGATATTTTAAAATGTGCATGCAATTTATGAATTTCAGTTTTTAAAAATTAAATTTAATTATCGAAAATTTTTGAATAACAAAAAATTTAATAAAAGGTGTTATAAAATCTTATAACATAACAAAAATCTAAAATTTTGTTAAAAACATCGCGGAACCCCTGAAAACGTTTAGCGGAACCCAGCTTGAATATCCCTGGTATAGAGAAAGTATTGTTTTCGTGAAAATTTTCGAATTTGAGATTTTATACCAATATATGTTTTAGGACCTCCTGAACATGTTTTGACTATTTTTGGAGTGATGTCTGTCTGTGGTAGATTTCTTGGTGTACACGACAACAACGGCCACAAATATTTAATCAATTTTCACGAAACTTTTTATCCGACTTTGTTATCAAAAAATCTGACCAAGATAATAAAAAAAAAATTAATTCGAGCAAAAACTTCAAAATGTATGAGATTTTACATTTTTTTAACATGGCAGCATATGATAAAATTTGACATAATCATACATAAGAGGGATGATCTCAATGATCTCAAGACTTAATAGTTTTAATCACTGTTGTGAAAAATAGTCGCGATACAATTTTTTTTGTAACGTCATTAACCCCTCTAGAGGGGGAGGGGAGTTACCCTAGGAGTACATTTTCAAGTATGATATCAACCAAAAGATTTTTTTTCAAACCCTTTAACGTGAAGCATAACACATTATAATTGTAATCATTTAGACCAACAATCTTGTGCTCTGTCTTATAAAATTGTGTCTTATAAAATTTGAAAATCACTAATAAATGATCAATATACATCACAGATGTACAACATACATGTGGAAATCAGTTTCCAGAAAATACCCAATAACGATATTAACATTTTGTAAGCTAATTTACACAGTTTAGTTTATTGCAAAATGTATGTAAAGTTAATTTTAAATACCTTAAACATTTTACTTTGTTATTAATATACATAATCATAAAACGCAATTCTTTACTAATCATAATATTGACATTATATTCACATCATTTCAAGTTATGGGACATTTCATTTTGATATGTAAAAAGCTTAGAATACCAAACTAAAATCATCAAAGTTGAAATATAATGAATAAAAAATTTATTTACAATAAAACTAAAAGCCAGTGGCACATTTTTCAGAAGAAATAAAAAAGTGGGAGCATACTTTCTTAGAAATGCATGGCGCATATATATCAAAAGAGAAATGCGTTATTAAGAACTTGCAGTCAAAGTTAGCAAACATTTCACATTCTATACCACTAAAAGCCATAACTTTGTTTTCACGAACCAGAACATTCATTCGCATTAAACACTTAAATAAGACTTTTATGCAACAATTAGTAGAGAGAAAAAAGCAAAGAAAAGCCTCTAAATGGTGTAAAAGCAGTATCATGGCATAAAAATGGTATGTATTGATTTATTATTTATGATCCATGTCAACATTGCTTTAAAATGTTAAAACTGTACATAGTTTATATATTTAAAACGCTATAAAGTTTAATAACATCAATTTTGCATGCTTAAAATATCTTTGTGAAACTGACAGATCCAGTGGCTTAACCAAGAGTCATAATATTCTACTAGCTCACAAAATGCATAGTCTTTTTGTTGGGTAAATAAAATAAATCTACTGCCATTGACCATCCATTCGACCTTCAACTCCCCCCTTTTCCCAAGATCCGATCTACGCTTCTTAATATAATATATAGTTATGTAACTACTAGATTGATGATATTTCATAGTCATCAATATATGTTATATATATGTGGGATTTTTTACGCAATTAGATATTTTTGAAATACATATTTATATTACATGTAGAAAGTATTATCAATGTTTAAGATAATGGATACTATATTTTTAAAAATTCAATGATTAGATATTTATTCATATCATCATATTTATATTAAAACACTTAAAATGTAATTTTTATATTTACTACACTTTTCACGATATATTTCAGCTTTTATATAAATAATATATGTATTATAATATTTTAATGATAGCCCTATGCATGTATGAGTAGAATCATTTAATTTCATTCTTCTAAAATTTTATTACCAATGATCTTATCTGCTTTTCGATAAACGCGACTTTCTAAACTTTATACACGTATCTCTATGTCCCCTCTTCTTGACTTATAAGTCAGTGACGTCACGCTTCAAGTTGCTCTCCCGGTCGAAAAGCAACCCCCTTTCTCTGACCTACCTTATGTTTAAAGTACCTTGGGGACAATGATCGTACAAAACAATCAGAATTCAAAATTGCTAAATAAAAGTATTTTTTTTTTAATTTGTTGTTTTTAATGTCTTTTTTCCAAGTAAAATATTTAGCAATTCATGTTTTTATTTTGCCTTGGGTTTCTTTATCAGTTTATTATATACTTTAAGAAAATTTAAAACAATTTCTAATACAGAAATCTGAATTATTTATTCTTAGCTTATATCTTTAACAAATATGGGCATTTAAAAAATAATTGTTATTGTTAGAGATGTAAAAATGGCAACTAGTTGTGTCTATTTAGCACCTAGAGTCAAAACTATAAGTTCCAAATGATGCCTAGTTCAAATTTCTAACACTGAGTGAAGCCCACATTATATTAAAAATTAACAAAATAATAAATACCTTAGTAGTAGTAATGGTGGCAAATTTGGCTTTTGGGGAATTTTTAATCTTTTAAAGTGTGATTGCAAAAAATGCTTTCCTAACAAATGTCACATAGTGGCCGAAGAGCTTCGCACCCACAGAATGGTCGCAAGACTTGTAAGTCTTGCGACCATTGTGTGGGTTTACCAAAGGTGCTTACTGCACATGCAGTGAACAACTATACAGCTGACATCTACTGCAAGAAAACTATTGCAAGTTAAGATCTTTTAAAAAGAGCGACCGAGGTGGTGGTTAAAAGTGGGCTATGAACTAATGCAATCTACAGTTCGGTTGTTTCTGCAGTCATCAGCTACTGCAAGAAAAACTATTACAAGTTAGAGCTTTTTTAAATCAACTAAGCTAATCACTGGTGTTTTATTAAAATTTCATTTAATAGATTGATTGTTAAAATAATGACCAAACGCATGCACAGGGAGTGGCTAGTTGTCAAAAGTGGCTAGTGCTTTATAAACATCCGACTGCTAGAAACTCTATTCTCTACCATCCATTTATAGTTCTTCAAGACTTGAAGATATTTCCTGGCATTTTAGAATCCATACAATTTACAGTTATACAACTCGCAAAAATATAAATAATTGATGCATGTAAAACAATCTTCACACCTCAATTAACATAACAAACAAGACATACACGAATAGAAAAAGTGGCAAAATATGTGTGTAGTAAACTGCAAAAAAAATCCTCTCATTTCTAAAAGAAAAAAGTTGCATAAACGACCAAATTTCCCTTGCTAAATTACGACTGAACACACTTCTCAGCATCGGCTATATATTTATACCATGCTTCAGTTTGTATGATGTCAATTATATGCATTTCGACTTCCAATCAACCGAAAACTGTCTTATTAAGATCGCTAGAACATTATACAAAAATAATTTTTATTTCCAAACTTATAAAAAAAAAATTTTTCATAAATTGCAGGGATTATTTTTTTTAAACTTCTCTATATAAGGGAATATGATCGAAATTTTCTAAAACTCAAAAGATTTTCATATTCTTAAGGAAATTGGGAGATTTAGCAGCTTAGTATTACCATTTATTAAATTTATAGCTGTCCCCAGTGTATTCTTGAATCTAGTCAATACATTTTCCCAATTTATTTTTTTATACAAAACTAGAACCTACCAATGTTTGAGATTTAAAGCAGGGATTAATTAAACTTTTCAAAAAGCTTAGTCACATGCTGTGCAAGCACACTTTTAAATTACAAAACACATGCTCACCCTAAATAAACACTTAATACCTTAGACCACTGATTGGATACATGATACGCATTGTCCCGTTGCTGGGGATATCAATATTTTCGATTCTAGTTGCAGCTGGCAATCCAAAAAAAAAAAAAAAATCACTACGTACAAACGTTTAAAGAAAAAAAAAAGTACCTCCGTGGAATTTTTTCTTTGGGGGAGAACTCCCATCTTACGCACAGCCTCTTACCCAATCCCAAAACATCCACTATAATAAACAAAATAAGTCTGGTCCATTTCCTCATACATTTCGACCTCCAGTGGAGTGCCCACTAGATTTGTTTAAATTTAGTCAAGCCCACTAGATTTGTTAAAAAAATAAAAAACATGCCTGGAAAAAATTATAATTGATCAACAAATGGATTTATTATTTATTTTTATTTTTTTCTGTGATATGTAGCAATTGTTGAAAAAAAATTAACGTTGGATGGCACATCAATTTTAATATATTGTAATGTAAAAATTGGAGAGGTTTATAATGTACGAAAAGTATATGTATTTTTTAAATTGATTAAAATTACATATCTGTTCAACATATGGACTTTGCTCAAAGTTTATTTGAAAGAGAATTTTTCAATCTTTTCAATGGTGTCAAGATGGGAATTCTGTGATATTATTTTAGGTTACCAAGGGATCAATTTGTGCAAGTATCAACTTAAATTGGGGTACATAAAGTAAGTGAAATTTAATAAAAATTCATCCTGCAGATTTAATCTATCTAATATGTTTATGTTAATTGAGAATGCCTTCAAATTTGAAATACGGTCATTTATAAAATCTGTGTCTCCAGCAAGTTCTTTAAATATACATAGATGATTTTCATAATGTTTTTAAAAGGATCTCAACTAGCACATTTGCCTAAATGGACGTATCCAAATTTCAATTATGCCCATTTACTGAATCCATGTCCCCAGCATAGGTACAAGTTAGCTGTTGTTACAGCCAAAGGACGACTAGTCAGATAAATATGGTGATTAAAAGATCTGACCTTAATTGTCCTTTGATGACCTATCATTCAAACCAAGTGGCCACCCACTGATAATCGTGGCAGTTCTTCAGCTTCTAAATTCCAAACATAATAGTGTGAATCTTGAATAAACTATCTACACTATGTAATTCCAATTCATGTGATTGATGTCCAATTCACCACATTAAAAGATTTTATCTTTTGCAATTCCTATTCAGTTTTCTGACACATTCAGGTGAGATTAGAAAAGCAGGACAAAGAAACTTCCTGATGTGTACAAAGAATGCCTGAGTTATGTGTGCATGAGTGAGAACTATCCTATGAAATATTCAATTGGCCAAAGTTCTCAATGATGAATAATTACTGAACCCTAATTACGTAAATATCACAAATTGCATTTAGGTAGAGTCAAGTGTTCAAAATATTCTGTCCTGCAACACCACTTAGGCAGTAAATGGTTATTTTACAAAGAAAATAAGGCAACTCTGATCTGAAATTGCAGAATGTAGACAAGGCTTAATCTCCTTATACCAACTTTTTGTTTCAATTAGTGTCATTGTGGTCACAAAGACCTTTTCATATTATTGTAATGTATTGCTACAGTCCCACAAAACAAAATTACATCTTATATGCAACTAGCATACCTGCCAACCTGGGAAAATTGGAATGTGTAAAATTTTGCGTGAATGACATTTATAATGATTTTTTTTAACTACACGCGCAAACGTCATTTCTAATAAATTTAACTATGTACAAGTACCTGCATTAAAAAAATACTGCATTAAATATCAGGCATAGTACTAGTAGAATATGAAAATTAAGGACACCAATTTGTATAAAATTTCAGGACAATAAATTATAAAACAAAAAATATGTCAATGTTTTATCCGGTGAGAATTACTTTATAATGAAAACAAATATTTATGTTTGGTAAAACACAGGTTTTCACTAAAGAGAGTAACAAATATTGATCTTTAATTAAAAACAAAATATAGCACTGAATTATATTCCTGCCAAAATGGTTTCCTTTTTATTTGCCTAAATACCACTTTTTGGAAAATATCCCTTCACAGAGTTCCAGACCTGCCAACCTCTCAGAGCCAAAAAGCGTAACGACGCACGCGATAATGTACGCGCGGTATATTTCAGCTATGTAAATTCTTGATAATCAGGCTGTAGGGATTTTTTTCCCTACATCAAAATTCTATTGAGAAACCAATTAAATTATTACAATCCACAGCAAACATTTTTATGTTGTTAATTTTTAAATTAAACATTTAAAATTAAATAAAAATATTAATTCTTTAGTAAAATGCATCAATATAAAAACAATTAGAAAACTATAATGCACATCATGAATTTTTGATTTCTATTAAAAAGAAAGGTAAGGACACAATTTTTGCACATTACAACAGCATTAATAAATCTAACTTTTATTTAAACCAACATATGTGGCTGACTTTGCCTTTTTTAAAAACCCAGAAGAATATTTTTGCTGCAAACAAGGTCCAGACATACAGGATTTGTTTCCCCAGTAATTTGCTTCCCATGTTTTCCCCAGTAGGGGATTCCATTAATTTTGCCAAAGACAAGAGCTCAGTTTTTGCTCCATTTGATGATTCTTTAAAATACGTTAAAACGATTGGATACAATTGATCATCGCCACAATGACTCCCATCAGTAGACACCGTAAATGGATTTTTAGTAGCTGCAATTATTTGTTTTTGATTTTCACTGGCTAGTTCTTTAATAATAAAAGCTGTTTTTGTTCGCCCACAGGAATAATGCTTTACCTCTTTCGAATCCGGGAACATCGCTTGAAATAATGGGCGAGCATGGTCTGCAGTAGCTAACGGAAGATTATGTTCTAAAATGAATGAGGTGAACATAACTTCCGCTTTAGTAGTCTGCAATTCTTTATTCACAGTAAAAAATTCATTTATAGACTTTGTAGATTTAGAAGTCTTGAATTTATCCACGTGTTTGGCCGTTTTCGAATGTTTAACTATGTCCGCACGTCCGCCATGAGAAATGGAGATATCACAGTTACGTACAACACAAAAGGCAAGAGATGCACTTATTCTTGATTCTTTGATAAATTCAAACTCTCTACAATACTTTTCGGAAAACGTTTGAGATCGGGCATTCGTCTTTGTAGACATCATTCAATTGATTAACTATATAAACTAAACTGATCTCAGCAAAAACAGCAAAACAAGCATCGGGAGAAATCAACAAAACATCACGTGCTCCCTCCGCGCATGGGTCACGTGGTTTCTCCGCGCATGATGCTCCTTCCCGCAGATAACGGCAATAGCTACCAGTATTGCCAGGTCTTCGCCAAAACTCCCGCACTTCCTCCAATTCTTCGCTTCGTCAAAACTAGCTCAATTGAGCGGGAAAATCGCGAAACTGGCAATACTGCAAATACGCGTCTACATTAGAAATCAAAGCCTCTCGAAATTCCCTACTTCGGTCTGAAAAAGGGAAAAGCGAAAAAAAAATAGGGAAAAACGTAATTTTTTTTTTAAATCGTACTTTTGGTGGCAAAATCGTATTATCGTACTGTTCGTGATTTATCGTACTAAATACGATTAAATCGTAACAGTTGGCAGGTCTGGAGTTCATACCCATTTTTTAAATAGAAAAATTTATATTATACGAATATAATTAGAAAATTAACCTTAATAATTAGCCATAATATGAAAATAAGTTAGTTTAGTCGATCTAATATGCAACATTTAAATGATGGAGATGGATGGAAAAAGATACGTACTCTTGGCAATTCACGCGAAGTAACTGAATTGATCGCACTGTTTATGCAAAAATAATTATGAAATTAACTGTAATAATTAATCAGAATTTGAAAATATGCTAGTTTAGTCGATTGCCTAAATCATTGCTTTAATACCACTTTTTGGAAAATATCCCTTCACAGAGTTCATACCCATTTTTTAAATAGAAAAATTTATATTATGCAAATATAATTAAAAAATTAATGCTAATAATTAGCCATAATATGAAAATAAGCTAGTTTAGTCGATCTAATATGCATCATTTAAATGATGAAGATGGATGGAAAAAGATACTAACGTACTCTCGGCAGTTCACGCGAAGTAACTGAATTGCGCAATCGCACTGTTTATGCGAAAATAATTAAGAAATTAACCGTAATAATTAATTAGAATATGAAAATAAGCTAGTTTAGTCAATCAAAAATGCAATATTTAGAAGATTGAGATGGATGGAAAAAGATACTATTGTACTCTCGGCGATTCATGAGAACAAACTGAATTGTGCAATCGCAGTGTTTATGCGAAATTAATGAACAAAATAACATTTTAGCGATTTATACTGAATTAGACAACCTTTGAAGAAGTATATTTATTACTTTCATAAAATAAGGGATCGAGAACTTAATTTACATTACACACAGCCGTAAATCTGTTAATTTGACTGGCATTACCCTGCATTTTATTACGGATTTGCTACGATCCTGGGAATGGTAGATATCAGTGCTAAAAAAGAGGAAAATAGATGTTTCCGAGGAATTATACCATGTCTGGTTAATTATAAATTTCAAACAAAAAAATCAGGAGAATTTCGTTAGTAATTCGGAGGCCGGAGAAGTAATGAAACATCCGGCGTTTCCGGCCCAAATCCAGAGTTTTTCACGTCTAATCTGTAATCTTATGAGCGTACTTTTGATCAAATAGAGAAAAATTTCCCACTTAAAAATCCCTTTTATAGGGAAAATTTTTGGGATATTATCTAGTAATGTTAAAAAATTCAAATAAATGCGGAAATGCATAAAATATAGCAATATATGCGTAAAAGCGTAAAGAGCAGTTAAAATGCATAAATTTTACGTATAATACGTAAAGTTGGCAGGTATGAACTAGTAAAATCACAAATAAAGATATTGGAATAAATTTCTTGATATTATCTATGTAATGAAAGATGTCTGTAGCAGAAAATCTAAGCGACGTACGTACATAAAACTTAGTGTAAAGGTACCTATACTCTCTAGAGGAAATGTCTCATGATTTTTTTAAATTCAAATTAGTCTTCTAGTTATTTAATGTTGAAGTGTCCTTTTAAGTGATTTTTGCACAAATAGGTTCCTTGGTAATCAAAAATATCATCGCAGAGTTTCTATCTTGACACATCGAAAATTTACAACAGATGAATGAATACATGCCATTGTAGAGATAGAAGCAATTTGTTTTAAGTTTCATTTTTG
Source organism: Amaurobius ferox (assembly GCA_951213105.1). Lineage (NCBI taxonomy): Eukaryota > Metazoa > Arthropoda > Arachnida > Araneae > Amaurobiidae > Amaurobius > Amaurobius ferox. The sequence continues at coordinate 107,866,957 of OX578151.1, forward strand.
ATGTGTTAGAGGTTGATACTTTATGTGTGTGAAAAGGGCTTACACGTAGCATTTTATGAAAGTGTGAACAAGTATTTTGAATTTTTGTTTAGTTATATTCTGGCAAACATGACGAGAAATTTCATGAATATATAACTGCAAATTATAAACAAACTTTGCAGTGATATTAGGGCAAGTATAATATAAGTTCGATATATTACTGAATAAAATTTTACCATGCCATACTTTGAGGTATATTGTAAATATGGGTGTTCTGATATCTGAATCTCTTTCAACGATATATCTGTATTTTTCTGATACCGATAATCCGATCTTTGAGAACTGATGATTTTTCCTTTTTATACCTCAACATTAAAAAATGTCTTTTATTCTGCCCTTTATGTCTTTTATTCTGCACACAAACTAAGTGCAAAAAGATTATAAAATACAGTAATACCCTGTTGACCTAATGGCCACAGGGGCCAAGGCTAGAGAAGTTGCCGGATTGTATGCCTCTGTAGGAAAGTGAACTCTAAAGTAGAAGATCATTCGGTGCACACACATTTAAATACACCTATACTTCGCTATACGGCCGCTCTTTATATGGCATTTCGCTATAACGGCCTTTATTAATTATGGCACTTTTTCGATTTACGGCCCACAATGTTTCGTTATACGGCCAAAAAAAATGCTATACTGTTAGCGACCTTCAGTTTAGTTTCAGCTTCTCCCTTTAGGCGGCGCTGCTACATTTTGCCTCACGAAAATATGCGGCACGTTTGGCACAACATTGTCATAATTTTACTGTGTTGTCGCTTTAGTGTAGTTAGATGTGTTTATTCTTGTTTGTTTTCTGGTTGGGTTTTGTTTCTGTTTGTATTAATTGATGAATTGTAAACATATTTGGTACATATGTATTAGAAAGACTGTATTTTCGTTACATATTTAATTAATTCATTAATTCTTTTAAATATAATCGTCCCTTTTTTAGAAAAAAAAATGCCACCGAAATGTTTATTGAATTTGGAGTTTGATACTGATAAAAATAAAAAAAGAAGCCGAAAATCTGTCACGCTAGAGACAAAACTAGAAGTTTTAAGTCGTATTGAAGCTGGTGAGAAACTTGTTCAAATTTGTGATGCAATGGGACTGGCGGAGTCTACCATTCAAACTATTTGCGATAGAAAAGAAGAAATTAAAACACATTCGCTATCTGCTGTACCTTTAAGTGTTTTAAAATAAACTCGCCAAAGAAGCAGCATTATGGAAAAAATGGAAAAATTATTAGATATGTGGATTGAAGACAATAATCAACGAAGGATGCCAATGAGCCAAATGACTATCCAAGAAAAGGTTAAAAGTATTTTCGAAAATTTAAAGAGGGAAGATACTGATGAATCTGTGAAAGATGTAACATTCCAAGAAAGCCGAGGTTGGTTTGAAAAATTAAAAAATCGCCACAATTTGCACAACTTAAAAATGAAAGGTGAAAGAGCTAGTGCCGATGATGACGCAGCTAAAGAATATCCCAACATTTTGAAAAGAATTATTGAAAGAGGTGAATACCGACCTGAACAAGTTATCAATGTAGACGAGACAGGACTCTATTGGAAGCGAATACCTGAAAGAACTTGCATTTCAAAATATGAAAAGTCTGCATCTAGATATAAGGTGTCAAAAGAACAATTAACTTTATTCCTTGGTGCTAATCATGCAGGGGATTTTAAGCTAAAACCACTTTTAGTATATCTTTCCGAAAATCCAAGGTGTTTTAAAGGGCTGAACAAGAAACAATTGCCCGTCATTTGGAGATCCAACAAGAAAGGTTGGATGACTAAGATTCTCTTTGATGACTGGTTTAAAAATTACTTTTGCCCAGAAGTAAAAAAATATTTGTAGGACAATAACTTGAGCAACAAGGCATTGCTCATTTTGGATAATCATAAAAATTTGGATAATCAAAAAATTGGAACAGATCCAATTGAATTTGTATGGGTTTGTATCAAAATAATTTATTCGTTATACGGCTTTTCGCTTTACGGCCAACTTTTCCGGAACATATCTAGGCCGTAAAGCGAAGTATGGGTGTATTTATCTTTCCATGTGTTAATTATTTCTCTTTAAAATGATATGTAGATCTTTACCTCTTGATACATGAATGACATCCCTTTGAAATTTGGTCCTACAAAGTTCTTACTAATTTTAAAAATTGAGTGAAAATTCAAAATTCTTTTTGCTTCAATGAAACAATTTTAATTGATAAGAATTTGCAATGTTAGAATTAACAAAAAAATGTATTTATTTGCACAATATGCAAAAATATAACAAATGGCACAATATGCAAAAATATAACACATGGTTTAGTATTTGCTGAAGTTAATCAGAAGCTTGTCAAATAGCACAATATGCAAAAATATAACATATGGTTTAGTATTTGCTAAAGTTAATCAGAAGCTTGTCTTGCATCACATTTTGCAGCCACTAATCTTTTTCTCTTAATTTGGATGATCATTTAAATTCAAATATATTGTAATTGCGTTGTTTCAGTATGTAGATGCACAGAATTTAAGCAAAAATAAAGTGGTTTTAGGATGGATACAACACTCAATATGAATAAAGAACTTTAAAAATCACGATTTTGAGACAAAATGGATGCCATATATCATTTTGAAGTGGGTCACGTGATCTTTTCATATCATGGTCATGTAATCGCTTCATATAAGGTGTAATTATTATTTTAATTTTTATTTAAAAAACTACTGAATATGTTTCGCTGAATTTTTTTTATATATATATTATGGAACAATTTGAATATTACCTAAAATTTTCGAAGCAATTTGTGAATTTTAAATCCGCTTAAAAAATGTTTGAAACATTAGGTACCATAGGGATCAAGGTATTTCATTTTTTCAACCCAGGTTCAATCCAAAACTAATTGGGTGATATTATTCATTTATATTACCATAGGTCCTACAAACCATCTGAACAACAAACTAAAATTTCATTTTGATTAAGTCATTTTTACGGCAGTTATCGTGCTAACGGACAGACAGACAGACAGAATGAACAAAGTCAAACACTTTTCAACTTTGTTGTAAAGTGTTAAATATGGCGTCCATCTTGTGTCAAAATCGTGATTTTTAAAGTGCTTTTTAATTCATATTTAGTGTTGTATCCACCCTAAAGCCGCTTTATTTTTGCTTAAATTCTGTGCATCCACATCCGGAAACAACACAATTACAATATAGATGAGTTTATATGATCATCCAATTTGATTATTTCTACAACAAAGCCTACTTTTCACTTATGGAGGATGTAAATACCAAAAGATGTAGAATGAGTTGTATAAGAATTGCTGCATTTCTTTAATGCAAAATTATTTAGCCTATGGAGTCTACAATATAGTTGATATGAATGAAACAATCATTGATTTTACAGAGAAGAAAAGATTTTTGATGAAGTTTTGAGCATAGAATTAAATTACTTGTACCTCCATGGTTTTAAGTTTTAAATAAAATTAATTATTATAGTATTGTGATGAATGAAATGAATGGAAAAATGTTTATGAATGAAATGCTGCTTTTATTTAAAGAGCCAGCCGATTTATATTTCGATAACGTCATTTGAAAAAGTTCATTTGTTTTCGATGTGTTTTCAAATATAATAAATTATTGTAGTATTATGATAATTTTTAAAATATTATCGAGGAATGTATCGCATTTTAGAGATGTTTAAACCAGGCAATTTATATTTCAATGCAGTCATTTGAATGAAGTTCATTTTTTTCGATGAAGTTTTAAGTTTTCAAATACAATACATTAATGTAGTATTGTGATAATTTTTAAAATATTACCGAGGAATGTATCGCATTCTAGATGTTAAATAAAATTGCATTGAAGTTGGAAAGTGTGTTTCATAATCAATGCTTTATGCATGATTGATCTTTCTTGTTTAAATTTATTTTTGTCATAATATGTTTGTATATTTTATAATACATATAATAAACTAGTAATATATTTTTTATTTTTGTTATTCTTTAAGAAGATGGTAAGTTTCCCTTGAATTATCAGTAGGTATTCAAAGAAATGCAATATTACATTTAATGTATTTTTCTATTATAATGAGTGCTTTTTTAATATATTTTATACTTTACTTTTTATACCTATTACAGGGTCCGCGCTAGCCATTCGCCTACGTGCCAAATGCGAAAAGATCGCAAAATTGGCGATAAAAAAAATACTTTGGCGAAAAAAAATGGTGAATGATTTTTTGGAAACTGTGAAAATTTCGTAAATATTTTTTTGGGAAGTAATATGAAAAAGTCTGATTTAATTGGGAATAAAATTCCGATTCCACACAAGTAGGCCTATGACATACAAGCGTTGTCTCCCGTCTGTTTGGGGGATGCTCGTTCTCGTGTGACAAGCTCCAGGTATTCTTTAATTCCCAGCACGCTGCTCCTCAAAACGGACGGCAAACAGCACATTCCTGTCTCTCAAGCATCCTTGACCCACCGCGGCAATCAAAACATCATCTGGATTCCGTCCGTTATGTGAGCCGATTTTTTTCGTTAACCCTGAATCGCACAACCGTTGCAATCAAAACATTATCTGGATTCCGTCCGTTATGTGAGTCGATTTTTTTCGTTAACCCTGAATCCCACAACAGTTGACCCCCAACACTTATTAAATACTCTCCAATAAACAAAACAAAAAAAACACTTTCAACTTAAAATCCTGCATTATAGTTTTAAACAATCCGTGTTACAGAATTATTTCTGAAAAGAGCCATTTTTTGTCGAAAACGATCAGCCGTAATCAGAGAAACAAGTGATAAACATCGAACGAAAATGTATGTATATTTTTTGATGACGTGTATACAATGATAGTCCGGAGCATCTGGAGGGCAGAGAAATTAGGAGTGTGCGATTGCGTAATTACTACTGCATCGTTTTAGGATCGATTGTCTTGCGGGAAAAAAGACTCCGCATATAAATCGTTGTGTTAATATTGTGTTTAGCTAATATAAATAATATTGTGTTTAGCTAATAAACACATATATTGTGTTTAGCCAATAAATTCAGGGTGGCCACTCTTCGGACATATTGAAATTCCCTGACTTTTCCAGGTTTTCCAGGTGAATTGAAAAGAAATTCCAGACCAGTAATTTTAACATAAAACGCGCGCACGCCCCTATTTAGTTACAAATTTGATTAAAGAATATTAACAATTTAACTGCACTATACAAAAAAAGTTATATTAAATTAGGAGAAAAAAATACACATATTTTTTTTGTTTTTACAAATAAATTTTGACATTTTTAATAAAAATACATGTAAATGCAGTAAAATTGGACTACTGAAATCTTTAAAAGAATTTAATGGTTTTCATTGAAGGCAATAAAAAGAAATAATCTAAACTGATGTCCTTAAAATGGGCATTGCAAATTGCTCGCAATGACAGAGATCATTAAAGATATGTAATAACAATACATTATAACACTACACTATAACAAGCCACAGCCATTAAATAATTAATGTCAATTCAGCAATGTCAAAAGAAAGTCATTAAAATAGAAAAAAATATAGTAAAATGTATATAATGTACAGAAATGCCAACCTCTGAAAGGGGTCATCGGTAGAAAAATCAGGAGTTTTTAGTGTTTTCAGTAACACCGCATCGACTATAAGTAAGAAGATTTTACGTATATTGACAATATATATTTTAAAACCTTAGAATAAGTTCAAAATGTAGTCTTGCTAACAAACTGAGTTAATTACAACTGAATGGCACTCTATGTTGTTGTTGTTGTTGAAACCCAGACCGTCCGACCTACCAGAAAGGTGTAAGGTAACTGTTTGGACGGTCGGGAAGTGCCACCCAATTTAGACCGGAACCCAGTGGGGGAGGCATCCACAGGGACCGTACCCTCCTTCCCCTACCACCAACCTCTCGGAAGGACTTTCGGACCCACATGTTTAACGTGATCGTACTCCGCATGAACACGGCGGCAGTTTTGGCAGTGGCTGGAATCGAACCCGGGCCTACCGAGTGCAACTCCAGCGCGCTAACCAATGGGCTACCGCGCCCCGAATGGCACTCTATGTGAAATTATTTAAGAAATTAACCTGTTTACTTAACCAAAATATGAAAATAAGCTAGTTTAGTCAAGTTAATGTCCAACAATAGGGAAATGGAGATCGATGGAAAAGGATAATATCGTACTCTCGGCAACGCCCGAGGGGGAGGGGGGGACTGTATTTCACGATCGTACTATTTATATGAAAATAATTAAAAGATTAGACTTTATAATCAACCAAAATATGAAAATAAGCTAGTTTAGTTAAATTAATGTGCAAAAATAGGGAGATGGAGATCGATGGAAAAGGATAATTGCTTACTCTCGGAACGCCCGTGAAAAAAATACTGAATTTCACGATCGTACTATTTATGTGGAAATAATTAAAAAATTAACCTTTATAATCAACCAAAATATGAAAATAATCTTGTTTAGTCCAGTTAATGTGCTACAATAGGGAGATGGAGATTGATGGAAAAGGATAATTGCGTACTCTCGGCAACGCCCGAGGGGGAGGGGGGACTGTATTTCACGATCGTACTATTTATGTGAAAATAATTCAAAAATTAGCCTTTATAATCAATCAAAATATGAAAATAAGCTAGTTTAGTCAAATTAAGGTGCAAAAATAGGGAGATGGAGATCGATGGAAAAGGATAATTGCTTACTCGGAACGTCCGCGAAAAAAAAAACTGAATTTCAGGATTGCATTATTTATATGAAAATAATTAAAAAATTAGCCTTTATAATCAACCAAAATATGAAAATAAGCTAATTTAGTCAAGTTAATGTGCAATAATAAGGGGATGGAGATGGATGGAAAAAGACAATTGTGTACTCTCAGCAAAGCCCGAAAAGAAGGACTGAATTGCGCAATCTTATAATTTAAGAGAAATATAATTTGTTTAGTAAAATATTTCTTTATTTTTACGCGCACTATAAAAATAAATTAGGTCTATTGTTCTGATATGAAACCATTAGAAGAGGAAAATTGATGCAAACTGATAATTTTGGACTCTCAACAAAGCAGGAAATATGAATTGAATGGTAGGATGCATGGATTTCACGGGATTTTTCGTAGTTTTGGGAGTAATGTCCGTAAAACCGTAAGATGAAGTAAAAATCCGTACAAACTACGGAAAATCCGTAAAGGTTGGCATCTCTGTACTTTGCGACATTTGTCCAAAATGGCGCACAAACTCCACATTTTTGCTTTTATACGGAATCAAATGGACACATGGTAACCTTTATTTAGCTGTTACGAGTACGGCGTAATACTTGGCGAAATTTTTCAAAAATGGCATACAAACTGGGTAGTTCTGTTTTTATATGGACAACTAGTAAGAAAAAAAAAATTCCAGAATTTTCACAAAATTCCCTGACTTTTCCCGGTTTTCCCTGACCATTCTAAAGTTCCCTGACTTTTCCCGGTTTTCAGGTTGAGTGGCCACCCTGTAAATTCATTTAGCTGATTGTTGAAACAGAAAAAAAGTAGAATTGGCATATCTTCCAATACAATTTCATTTAGTATATATATACAAATGGGATCAGGGTGTTTTATTCAGATCTGCAAATTCAGAGCTACGAATTCGGCGGGATATCGCTAACGTGGCAACTTTTCTTAAGGATTGCCAAATTGACTGAAATGTCGCCAAATATTGTTAAAAACGACTCAAATCGATGAAATTTATTTAGTTTTGTTAGAACAGAGTACTGAAATGATGTTTCGTTAGCATTTGTCTGTCAGTCCAACCGTCCTACTTAGTAACACATTTAGCGAATTTTTAAAATGTCACCAAATTGATAAAAATGTTTGTAAATCCATAAAAATATCTTCAACCCAGACCGTCCGATATACCAGAAAGGTATAAAATATCTATTTGGACAGCCGGGAAGTGCCACCCAATTTAGACCAGAAACTAGTGGAGGAGCTTTCCACAGGGACCATATCCTCCTTCCCCTACCACCAACCTCTCGAAAGAACTTATGGACCCACATATTTACATACCTGCCAACTTTTACGCATTATGCGTAAAATTTATGCATTTTAACCGCTCTCTACGCTTTTACGCATGTATTGCTATATTTTACGCATTTCCGCATTTATTTGAATTTTTACATTACTAGGAAATCAATCTTCGGCGAAATTCTCCGGCTTTTTTTGTTTGAAATTTATTAATTAACCAGACGTGGTATAATTCCTCGGAAACACCATTTTACACTTCTTCAGCACGGATTTCTACCATTCCCGGGATCGTAGCAAATCCATAATAAAATGCAGGGTAATACCAATCAAATTAACGGAGATTTACGGCCGCGTGTAATGTAAATGAAGATCTCGATCGCTTATTTTATGAAAGTAATAAATATACTTCTTCAAAGGTTGTCTAATTCAGCATAAATTGCTAAAATGTTATTTTGTTCATTAATTTCGCATAAACACTGCGATTGCGCAATTCAGTTTGTTCTTATGAATCGCCGAGAGAACAAAAGTATCTTTTTCCATCCATCTCAATCTTCTAAATATTGCATTTTTGATTGAGTGAACTAGTTTATTTTCATATTCTAATTAATTATTATGGTTAATTTCTTAATTATTTTCACATATACAGTGCGATTGCGCAATTCAGTTACTTCGCGTGAATTACCGAGAGTACGTTAGTATCTTTTTCCATCCATCTCCATCATTTAAATAATGCATATTAGATCGATTGAACTAGCTTATTTTCATATTCGGATTAATTATTACCGTTAATTTCGTAATTATTTTCGCATAAACAGTGCGATTGCGCAATTCAGTTACTTCGCGTGAATTGCCGAGAGTACGTTAATATCTTTTTCCATCCATCTCCATCATTTAAATGTTGCATATTAGATCGATTGAACTAGCTTATTTTCATATTATGGCTAATTATTAAGGTTAATTTTTTAATTGTATTTGCATAATACAAATTTTTCTATTTTGAAAAATGGGTATGAACTCTGTGAAGGAATATTTTCCAATAAATGGTATTAAAGCAATAATTTAGGCAAATAAAAAGGAAACCATTTTGGCAGGAACATAATTTAGTGCTATTATTTTTTTTTTAATTATTATTATTATTATAAAAGATCAATATTTGTTACTCTTAGTGAAAACCTGTGTTTTGCCAAACATAAATATTTGTTTTCATTATAAAATAATTTTCACCGGATAAAACCTTTATATATTTTTTATTTTATAATTTATTGTCCTGAAATTTTATAAAATTGGTGTCCTGAATTTTCATATTCTACCAGTACTATGCCTGATATTTAATGCAGTATTTTTTTAATGCAGGTATTTGTACATAGTTAAATTCATTAAAAATGTCGTTTGTGCGTGTAGTTTAAAAAAAATCATTATAAATGTCATTCACGCAAAATTTTACACATTCCAATTTTCCCAGGTTGGCAGGTATGTATTTAACGTGATCGTACTCTGAGTGAACACAGCGGCAGTTTTGGCATTGGCAGGAATCGAATCCGGGCCGAGTACTTAATTAAAAACGAACAATTAAACCTTCCATAGAGATAGCATTATGCTGACAATATTTTTTCCCATAAATTTATTTGAAGAAAATGATACCACTTAGAAACGGATTTAAATCCAATGTGTTTAAGAGGCATACGATTTTTATCAAATCTTTTCAGATTTAAATAATAAAGATATGTATAAAAAAATATATTTTATCGAAATTGCATTTTTAACTGAATTATATCAATTAAGCCTTCAGGTTTAAATGTTATCATTATTGATATTTTCAGGGATTGTTGATTCCGGGATTATTGATATTTTCAATTGATTATGTCGTTTTATTTTGGCAAATATTGTTTAGACTCATATGTAGTACGGGTAATATTCTACTAATACGTGATATATCTTCCAATCTACGAGAATATAAGTAGTATGGGTACATTGACATATATTATTAGAATCAGTTACGGTCTTCAGGTTTAAAGATTATAGGAGCTATTGATATTTTCAATTTATTATCTCATCTGTTTTACTTTGGCAAAGATTCTTGAATCTCATACATTGTAGTATGGGTAATCTTTAAGGGGGTTATTAATATTTTTAATTTATTATGTCGTCATCTTCATTTTAAGAAAGTTTTTTTAATCTCATACTTTGTAGTATAGGTAATCTTCTACTAATACACAGGTATATCTTCTAATTTACGAAGAATATAAGTAGTATGGGTATATTTGGCATATATTGAATCGATTACGGCCTTTAGGCTTAAAGATTATGGGGATTACTGCTATTTTCAATTTATTATGTCTTCCGTTTTATTTTGTCAAATATTTTTGAAACTTATATTATAATATGGGTAATCTACTGATACACTGGTGTGTATCTTCTAATATTCACGAATAGTACGAAGTAGTACGCATATATTTTCCTATACAATTTTAGCGCTTTTATTTTGGTATATATTGATTCAATTTCATATTTTATGTAAATTTGTTTACAAATGGAACACAAGAGATTCTTAATCTTCTTAGGAGCTTTAATTTAAATATTGCAATAGATTGTTTTGAATAACAATGTCATTTAGAATACTATAGGAATTTGCACATTATTGTGAATTTTAAGTTTCCTTATATTGTATGTTTGACTGTAGCTTTAGTATAAGAATAAATAATTTCAAAATTTTCCGAAAAATCCACATCTCTAAATATGGGTGTAATTATTATTTCAATTTTTATTTAAAAAACTACTTAACATATTTAGATGGAAAATTTTTTAAACATTTTACATAATAATTTGAACATTGCCTAAAATTTTTAAAGCATTTGTGAATTTTAACTCTGCTTAAAAAAGGTTTGAAAAATTAGGTCCCACAGGGTTCAATGTATTTCATTTTTCAATGGGTGATATTATTCTTTTACCTTCCCATATGTCCCAAAGATTGTCTGAACAACATACTAAAATTTTGATAGTCATTTTTACGGCAGTTATCAGCAAACAGACAGACAGACAGACAGAATGAACAGTCATAAATACTTTACAACTATGTTGGAAAATGTTAAAAATTAAATATTCCTAAGTAAAATTATTTTTAAATAGTTTTATTTAGGAGTCTAAATTGGTATATTTTTGCAGACTCTCCAATCCCCAAACTGCTACCGATTGTTTGGATAGCAAAATTTTAGTGGTACGCATTTGGCTACACTAAAATTAAGATCCTGGTTTTTCTTTTTTTTTTTTTTCCAGCATTTTAACAAATCATAACTCAAATAAATTTTGGTGTTCAATTTAAAAATACTATTTTTGACAACAAGTATCAAGATTTTAGCAGAATGAATTTGTTTCCCACAGACACTGGAATTGGGATATTTTTTCAAGCATTTTAGGGGATCAATTTAAAAATACTACTTTTCATGTATAGTAACAAGATTGAGTCTCGATAAAATTTTGAACAATTTATGCATTACAAGTTTTTTAAATAATAAATTAACTATTATGATATAATATAGTATTAATTGGATTTATCTAAATACATTTTTTAGAATTTTTGAAGTATGATGTGAGCAATTAATTATATATGGACTATCAGTATTTCCAGCTACACTTTTTTAATTAGCTTTCCTTGAAATTACCTGCATGAAACGGAAACCTTTTCAAGATGGAAAAATCTTCCGGTCCCCTGAATTCTGTTTAACCCTTTCCGGACGGTTGACGCACCCGCACGTCGACTGCAAACTTGCAATCAAGGACGACTGTCACGCATCCGCGTTGAGGAAAAATGTACCTTAAAAGACTATGATCATGGGAGCATGTTTTCATATGGAATGTTTTTATTTAAATTTGTCTACTAAATGGCATTAAATGTCCATGCGAACAACTCCAATGTATTTTGCAGATACTTGACCTTGGCATAGGGGGGATCCAATGAATTATTTCTCCATCTGAAGTGGTGAAACAGGGTTTTGTAATATTTTTTAGCATATTTTTCGATGATGAATAGTAGAATTCACAGTAAAAGCAACTAACGGGTATTTTGTATTGAGATTTGTATGAAAAATATACATCAAATAGAAAATAAGTATTTCTATTATTCCTAAAAAAAGTAGATTTCTCTGTTGAAGAGGTGATTTTTAGTGAATTTATTTCGAGAGTTAGGCTTAGTACAACAAATTAGCCATCCTTTGGGAACAGTTTGGAAGCTAAGCGCTCCGTCCTTTGGGCCACGGTAGTTCCCAAATGCTGCCATCCGGAAAGGGTTAAGGCAGGTTCAACTGTGCCAGAAATTACTTTTGTTCACGTCCACTAGTCAGTCTTTGGGTGTCAGAATCAGCGGCTTTTTGAAATCTCAGAAACTATAAAGCTATTTGGATTAAATTTGAGAAGTATATTGTGTAATGTGAATGCAGAAAAAAATTCTAAGAAATATATATAGTTTAACTATAAACCAGAATTTTGTCACAATTGGTGGCCCTTCATAATCTTGGAAAGCTATCACTTAATCTAAATATCTTTAATAGTTAAGTGATAACAGAGTCGGTTGGTCGGTCCGGAGATAGGTGTTTTGTATCCCTGCTAGGACAATAGTTCCTAGCAGAGATACATTCATGCATTCATGTAAAGATATTACAAAGCTAAGACTTCGCAAAACATTTAATAAAATTTTAATTAGTTGCAAAAAAAAAACTCCTAAAGCCCCCTAAAACAACACTTTCTGAAACCTTTACCTACTTGTTTTGCATTGAAATTTTACTTTTTCTTTCTTTTTAATAGAAGCTATATGTGGAAATGCATGTCTGATAAACTATCATCTATTTTATCCTATATTTCATATACCAATGCACCATCATGCTAGTGCCAATAACAAAGGGAGTCATGTGCCCAGGATGACTCAAATCGCTAAATGCTGTATATAAAGAGCAGCACTTTATAAACTGAGAAATCTGTGACATGTTTTGATCCACTGGTGACTGGTTCAATGCTGTGACAAATTCAATAAACAAAAGTTCATGAAAAGGTGATTAAAATAAAACATTTGTTGAAACACGTGCATCTGAAGAAACCATGAAAAGATTAAAACAAAATAGGAGTGTCAGAACACTAAATCAAAACAGCTTTATACTCAGTGTTTCCAAGATGCTGAGCTGAATTGGAAGAAAGGAAATAAACAACCCTGACTCATAATAAAGCACACCATGCGCCAAGTATCCCGAGGGTTTCGCCTCACTCATTTTTCACACTGAACTTCCACTACTCATTCCTCTCCTATCGGTGTCCGAATTACCAAAGTTCATATTTCTCTCTTCAGCACATTACCATCAAGGAGCAAGCTAACTCTAACCTTTTTTTTTACCGAAATTCTCCCGTAGCATACCTGCCAACCTGGGAAAATTGGAATGTGTAAAATTTTGCGTGAATGACATTTATAAAGATTGATTTTAAACTACACGTGCAAACGACATTTATAATGAATTTAACTATGTACAAGTACCTGCATTAAAAAAATATTGCATTAAATATCAATCATAGTACTGGTAGAATATAAAAATTCAGGACACCAATTTCATAAAATTTCAGGACAATAAATTATAAAACAAAAAATATATAAAGGCTTTATCCGGTGAAAATTACTTTATAATAAAATCAAATATTTATATTTGGTAAAACACAGGTTTTCACTAAAGATAATAACAAATATTGATCTTTAAAAAAATATATATATATACATATATATATATATATATATATATCTCTGAATTATATTTCTGCCAAAATGATTTCCTTTTTATTTGCCTAAATCATTGCTTTAATACCACGTTTTGGAAAATATCCCTTCACCGAGTTCATACCCATTTTTTAAATAGAAAAATTTATATTATGCGAAAATAATTAAGAAATTAACCGTAATAATTAATCAGAATATAAAAATAAGCTAGTTTAGTCGGTCTAATATGCAACATTTAAATGATGCAAATGGATGGAAAAAGATACTAACGTACTCTCGGCAATTCACGTGAAGTAACTGAATTGCGAAATCGCACTGTTTATGCGAAAATAATTAAGAAATTAACCGTAATATTTATTCAGAATATGAAAATACGCTAGTTTAGTCGATCTAATGTGCAACATTTAAATGATGCAGATGGATGGAAAAAGATACTAACGTACTCTCGGCAATTCACGCGAAGTAACTGAACTACGTAATAGCACTGTTTATGCGAAAATAATTAAGAAATTAACCGTAATAATTAATTAGAATATGAAAATAAGCTAGTTTAGTCAATCAAAAATGCAATATTTAGAGGATTGAGATGGATGGAAAAAGATACTCTTGTAGTCTCGGCGATTCATGAGAACAAACTGAATTGCGCAATCGCAGTGTTTATGTGAAATTAATGAACAAAATAACATTTTAGCGATTTACGCTGAATTAGACAATCTTTGAAGAAGTATATTTATTACTTTCATAAAATAAGGGTTCGAGATCTTAATTTACATTACACGCGGCCGTAAATCTCTGTTAATTTGATTGGAATTACCCCGCACTTTATTATGGATTTGCTACGATCCCGGGAATGGTAGATATCAGTGCTAAAAAGGCGGAAAATCGGTGTTTCCGAGGAATTATACCATGTCTGGTTAATTGATACATTTCAAACAAAAAAAGCAGGAGAATTTCGCCGGAGATTGATTTCCTAGTAATGTTAAAAAAATTCAAATGCAGAAATGCGTAAAATATAGCAATATATGCGTAAAAGCGTAAAGAGCAGTTAAAATGCGTAAATTTTACGCATAATGCGTAAAAGTTGGCAGGTATGCCGTAGTGCTACAGTCTTCAGTGCTGCTGCATAGGGAGGTAAAAAATTGCCATTGGTAATGACGTCACTTCACTGGTCCCAGTTTGGTTTCGTTGCTAACAAAAATACCCATAACCCCTAACAAATTTTTATTATGAATTTGCCTCGATCCCAGGACTGGTAAAAATCAGTACCAAAAAGGTGGACATCCATGTTTTCATGGAATTGTACCATGTCTGACAAATAAAATATACAGAAGATTGGCACAAATGCAGTTTATCACGGTACTGTTACAATTAATTTCATTCATAATACATTTGAAAAAGTTTTTTATATATATCACAAAATAATTATAAAAATTATAGTCGATTAAAATGTGGTTCGGCCAAATAAATTATATAATCATAGGTCATCTCTCTCTTTCTCTTGTGATGTTGCGAGAATAATCGCTGTTTGTGAGTGTTGATTACGCGATCGGAGAGCTAACTGATTTTCAGATACAAAAACAGGAAAAATCAGATTTTAAAATTCGTGACTCATGAAAAAAATGCAGATTTGCATTTAAAAAATAAACGTTATAGAGATGAAAAATCTGACTACTTTGGCCAAAAATTGGATTCTCGAAAGATAGGACATTATGGGCAGACTATACTATTCACATTAGTGATTGGGCATTATAATTGCTGATGGAAGCATTATGCAAAGACTGGTGCTACTAATATAATAAGTGCAAACTATGGAGGTTGCAATTTTAAGAAATTTGGAAACCCTGAACATAAAATAAAGCAAGGATGCAAATTTTTGTGCTAACACTGAAGGGCAATCAAGGAAACTCTCATGTGTTTTGTAGTTATTGTTATAGATAGGTTCAACTATGCATAGCTGTCAAATATGAATGGCTGAAAATCTGTAGACTTTTCTCACAGAAAAAATTCGCGACATTCTGAAGAATTGTGAAGTAAATTCACATTAAGGAAAAATGGGGGGGGGGGGGGGATAAGCTGAAGGAAATAAGGAAAAAGGACGAGCTAAAATACGAAAAAGGGAATTTTACTCAATAAAACTTCAAATTCTACATTATGGATATTATTTTTCACTCAATGCTGTTCAACAAAATTTTGCTTTTACAAAAAAAAAAAATTTATTAACCCCTTAGGACCGCTGGTGGGTATACGAAATGGCAAGATTCTCCTTTCTCCAGCACACCAATGCAATATTCGCTACATGATGCGAATGACTGCTAGAGCCCAGTTATGGCAATGTGCAACGTAGGACTGAGATGTTTCATTAATACTTTTAATAACACCAGATGGTGATAGGAGCCTATAGTTTTTGCAAAGCCAGTTACTTGAATCATTAACCTTCACATTTTAGCTTTGTTTTTATTTTTCGTAAAAATGCTGACTAAGTTGACTGTTTATACTAAACACACGTGCAAGCTGTTGCGGTGGTTCTGATTTAAAAGGCAAGCGACTGAGATATTTAAAGGGTGGTTTCTTTTGTGGCAGTCATTGTGTTAACAATGGGGTTCTTGAGTGGTACATTTAAAAGGGGACTATGGCTGAGATTCTTATTGCTGGTTTTCAGGGGGAGTGGGTATAAGCTGGTAAGTATTTAGTCAAGAAGCATGTTGCAATATTCACGTTGAAAAGAGTTAAAATATATTTCTGAAACTAAAATTTAACAATTAATGAATGTATTTCATAGTGGTGCAAGTGAAGAAAGTGAGATAGTTGCTTTGTGCTTTAGTGTGAAAGTTTATTTAAAAGATGTGTGTGTTGATGATTTTGGATACTTTTGGTACAGATAATTAGAGTTCAAATGTTGGATCTGCAATGTCTTCAGTTTTCTGAACTCTGGATTAAATGCACACAGGTCAAAGCCTTTTTAAAGGATATTAATTATTTTAATCTGTATTTCACTGATAATAGTTAATAAAACAAACAACACAAGTAATAGCTAACAAAACAAAGAAGTTTTCAAGGCTTATGTTTGAAAAACAATGGTGCAGTCAGGTCCTTCAAATTGTAATTAACACCCATGTATTTCTATAATAATTGAAGATGTATTTTAAAACTAAGTTTTTATACTACGATTTTTTCATCACGTTAGCATCAAAAAGTGCCTAGGAATGGAGTAGAAGACGATTTTTGCTACGCACAGTCTCGTGGAAACGCTTCTTCCTTCACTCGGTGGTTATGAACAAGTTAAATATAGTTTCAAAACATTTACAGGTTGCGTACCCATTTTTCAGAATGAAATTGCCAGAGTTTTTTAGGTTTTCCTTGTTGTTTTTAGCAAAATTTCTATGTTACAATTCACATAAATACAAAAAAAAAATTCCGTAACAATGATTATCAAAGCATAATTTACTTTTCTGTGCAAGAATAAATAAGGTATAAAACACAACAGTGTTTATTAATTTAATATTACTATTTTATAAATTGTTTCATGCATTACCAATAAAAATTATATTGTAGAAAAAAAATATAATATAATAAAAATATATTACCATTTTAAAACCAGAAAATTTTTTAAACCGAGAAAAATGCCTCCAGATTTACAGTACAGCAAGGGAATATACAATACAAACTGAATTGCACAATTTACCGGAAAATAAATAAACTAGTTTAGTTAATCTGATGTACAAATAATTAAAGAATGGAAATGAATGGGAAAAGTTACTAGTGCACTCGCGCCTCTCGATAATGCATGAGAATGCAAACTGAATTGTGCAAGTGCACTATTTATGCGAAAATAATTTTAAAAAGTACTCTTAATAATGAATTAAAATATAAAAACATGCTAGTTTAGCCAATCTAATATACAATAATTTAGGGATGGAGATGGATGGAAAAAGATGCTAATGAACTCTTGGCAACGCACAAGACAAACAATTGTGCAATCGCACTATGTATGCAAAAAATAATTTGGTTTAGCACTTGACTAAATTTTGTTAATCAGTTCTGTTAATCAGCTGGACTACTTAAAGCAAAAAAGATTTATTTTCAAAGGATGAAATCAGGGTATTTACAGGATATTCAAAGTTCAATTTTATGACTTTTTTGTGGCCTCAGCAATAATATAATCAGGATCGCATACAAATGCAGTTTTTTGTGTTACTGCTGCATAATAGCTATTCAATCATAAACAATATGTTTGTACAATAGCTTTTTTGTATACACCACATAATAACTATAAATATTTTAGTTGATGCAAACAGATTGCATAAGTGGAAAATATTTTCCCATTAAATGAAATATAGAGGATTGCATATAAATACTGCTGTAAAATAGCTTTTCATTTCATTTTTGAACAATAGCTTTTTTTTTTATATACCATGTGATATTTATAAAAATTTTAGTTGATGCAAATAGATTGCATAAGTAAAAAAGATTCTTCACATTTAAATAAAATATATCTAGGTTGCATAAGTGGAAACTATATTGAAATATACTGAAGCATGTATAAATGCAGCTTTTCACGATACTGCTGTAAAATTTGAAAAAAAGAATTTTTTTTTTTTTTTTTTGTATTCGACGCCAGTACTTTTTAGAATATAGCCATACCAAAAATAACAGTTTTCACTGCAAAGAATTTTTTGAAATTTGAACTTTCATGTGAGCATTGGCTGTTTTTCTTTTTTAGTCAAGTGCATTTACACTAAACACTTTTAATATGGTGTTTTGATATTTTTTGGCACAGTAAAAAAAAAAAATGTCTTAATTTTGATGTCATGAATGTGAACTGGTTGACAACACAACACAAGTTATTAATAGAGTAGTGTTATTTTTTTTCTTATGTATTTTTTATATAGATTTCCCAAGATCACATTTTACCAATTTAGTGTTTTATGTATTGCTCCGTAAAGAGTTAGCCCACAACCTATTGATATCTGAAGCTATCTAATCTAAGCTGCAATAACCTCAAACCAAATTATCTAATACAGTGTTTTACAAACTGTGGAACCCTGGGTTTCCATAACAGTGTTCCAGGGCTTCTACGTGATAAATTCACCACAAAATGGCACAAATTACAAAAAATTAAAAATTAATCCTAAAGTTGCTTTTTCTACACAGTAGTGCATCATTCAATAATTTATGCTCAATAGCACATCCTCATTATTCACATTGACTTTAACATGAAGCTTAACATTTTATTTATTATTTATTTAATTTGTGTAAAAAATTTAACACTTCTCAAAGCTAGAAGACCATTTTTAACATTTTCCAACATAGTTGAAAAGTGGGTACTTATCGGATATAGGGACCATGAAGCCAAACACGGCAACACATAGGGACCCCGCTAAATTCTGGTTTATACTGGCTCAATTATATTTTCAGATTGCTAGCGTGGCTACAAAACTGAAGAATTAAAAGAAGCCGGCTTTCAACATTTTGAAAGTAAACCATCAGTATAATTTCGTGGATTCTATAACCAGGGCTCATATGCAGACCATAGAGACTCCGAGGGATCCGCAAAATGGCGCAACAAAAAGCATAGAGGCACTGCAAGACAGCACTTGGACTCATATCTCGCAGCATTTATGTGGTGAAGCGTTACCGGTAGTGATAAATTTAATGAAATTTTATCGCCAATAGTTGAGTTTGGGCCAGCACAAATTTCAATGTAATACAATATTTTTTGTTAAGTAAAATTGATCATTAAGTAAAGTTGATTTTGTTAAGTAAAGTTTGTTAAGTAAAGTTGATTATATATTAAGTTTTATTTTCATTGTGTTTGTAGTGAATTCCTCGTATCGGATTATATCGCCAATGTTCGTATTGGCGACAACTCGGAAGAGCAGTCGCTAACCCATGGTCCTTATAACTGATAAGTACCGAAAAGTGTTTATGACTTTGGTCATTCTGTCTGTCTATCCGTTCGCACGATAACTTCTGTAAAAATAACTTAATATATGTTCTGTATAAATAACTTATTATTCTGTAATCGAAATGGCATTTTAGTACATTGTTAAGACGGTCTGTGGGATGTTTGGGAATGAAATGAATATCACCCAATTAGTTTCAGATTTAACCCAGGTTCTAAAAATGAAATACATTGAACCCTACTGGACTTAATTTTTCAAACATTTTTAAGCGAAGTTAAAATTTCCAAAATTTTAGGAAATATTCAAATTATCACATAAAATGTGTAAAAAAATTTCAGCAAAATATGACGGGTAGTTTTTTAAATAAAAATTGAAATAATAATTACACCCATATTATAAAAAGAAATCAATATGACTCATTGCAAAATAAAATATGGCTTCCATTTATCTGTTTTTAGATAAATCTGTATCCATGTTAAAAGATTGTTTAAATGTATATATAGTGTTGCAACCATCATAAAACCACTTTATATTTGTATATTATCTGTGTATTCTGTGCCAATGCAATTGCAATATTTTTTATTTTATATGATCACTAAACTTTTCTACAACAAAGCCTAATTTTAACACTAGACTGTAGCATGAGGAATGTAAACAAACAAGTGATTGTAAGGTGAGCCATAATTGCTGAATTTTTTTTTCATGCAAAATTTTTTAGCTCTGGTCTGGAATATAAGTGAAAGGAATGAAATATTAATGAATTTTACATAGAGAGGCAGGCAGACAATTTATAAAATGAAACAGTTTTAAAAATTGTTTCATTTTATAAATTGCAACAATTAGTTGAAAAATTAGTAAGTTGTAACAATTTCAAAGAACTAATTTAACATGAGATAAGGTAATGGTATAATTTCTATAATAATGAAATATTATAAATGTGAAGTAATATTAACTGCAAATAACATTATAAACACTTAACAAATGATACTTTCGATTACATCATTTGAATAACTTTCATTTTATGTAACTAGCATTATCTTATTCTGCGAAGTTTTAAGATTAATTTTGTAATGGCAATTTTTGAAGAAGCTTAAAATGTAGATCAAATTGCTTTTCAGTTGGTAAATGTTTTTAATAAGCAATGATTTATGCATGATTGATCTTTCTAATTCATTCTTAACATAAATAATGCATGCAATTTGCATAGATTTTGAGAAAAACTTAAAAATTTTAAATTTTAAAATAAATCACAAAATTTTAAATGCATAATTTGATTCTAACGAGATCCAATTTTGATAGGAAATAACATTAATTACTACATTTTGCAACAGAAATCTATAAAATCTTCGGGGTAAGTACAAAGTAAATAAATAAATTAAGAAGCATTATCCTATACTTTTTCTTTTTTGGGAGTTCCACAATCAAATTGAATTTCAAAAAGGGTTCCACAATCAATCAGTTTTAGAAACACTAATGTAATATATAAAGTAAGACAAAATGTTGGATTATACTTCAATAATTCTATAAATTCAGAATTACTTTATTTCTCCACATTTATTATATAGTCGCACATTATTTATACCTTATTATATTAAGTTAAAGAAAATTATGAGAAAACTAAAACAGATTGCATAAACATTTTAAATAAAATATATTATATTTATTCTCTTATCCACCATGAAAGAAAGTATAATTTAAAATTGTAAAAACAAAAATATAACAAGTGTATATTAATAAACAACTAATGCAACAAAAGTTCAACAAAAAGATGTGGATTACATCTTTTAGGTATATTGCTAAGTAGGAAGAACAAAGCGGAGGAGTATCCAAAGAACATTAAATTACCATCATCAAAAACAGACATAGGTGAAAGTTCTGGGGATTCAGGAGAGCTACCACTAGAAGCAACAGAATGTCTTCTGAAACGGCTCCTAGCTCGTAATGTATCTAGATGAGGGGGAAAAGTAAAATAAATCTATTTCAAGAGAGTACATAATAATGAGATACAATAAAATATATGCCAGCCAGGTTTAAAAAATAGTACAATTTCTAACATATAAAATCTACTTTTAATACCTTTTACAAACATATATAAAAATAGATATAAATTAACACTTTCAGGACTGAGCATTTTGTACATCTTGCACAAAACTGGGAGATGTGTTTTCTTTATTTTTAAACAACATATTTAAATATCATATTTTTTTTATCTGAAAGACCACTTCTTTCTGATTATAAATATGCAAATTAAATAATATCTGTATTAGAAATTTCATGAGAAAAATGATAATTTAGAAAGTTTCAACATTGAAATAAGTTGTGCAAAAAAAAAGCATCCTATAAAAATCAAATTTTATATATTTTCTTACTCATACATAAACATATATACATTAAGAAAAATTTGTTTTGGTATGATACATTTATACTACACAGGCCATGGCTATCAGCCTGTAAGATCATACAGTCTGAATCAATTTGCAGAAACTGCAAAACACTGATCATGCGCTGCCATATATATATATATATATATTTAATATTTTGAAAGTCCAATGATAAGAAAGTGAGAAGCTGCAACTTGAAAAACCTAACTTTCTAACAAACCTACAAAATAAGGTATAAAACAGCAAATCTTCAATCAAATGGAAAAAAATACAAAGTTCGAGTCATCAAGTTAAAGATAAACAACAAATATCAATGGTATGAAATCGATAATAGAAAACCATATAAAATCCAAGCATTAATGCTATACACGTAGACAAGGGGCTAGGCCTAAATAAAGGAATTGTTCCCTTCGCCAAAACTCTTCATCGGGTCCAAGTATTTTGTCAAAGCAAACAAAATATGTATGTTTCTGAAAAAATAGATAGATTATATCTATAAATTATTTCTACTTGGACAACATACATAAAGAAGGAAAAATAAAGGAAACAAGAATACCTGGAATAAACACTGCATATTTCCGAACCAGTCAAACCATGGAATCCAGAATGAAGAGACACCAGTATTGCCATTCGTAATATATATATTTACATTCTACCATTGGATTTACAATTTTATATATACACACAATATATATATATATATATATAAAAATTGAAAGATTTTAATCGAAAACTATGCATAACTACAGTATGTACAAAAAAGCCCATCTCTAGCATATCTGTTACAAATGAGTAACACTACTTATCACTATAATGGAAAGAGGATGAGGGAAATATTATTATACATAAATCAAAATTAAAAAGGTATATATATAAATATATATAAAGCAAACACGGCAAAAATGAGAAAAAGCAATAATAATTAGCTCAAGATTAAAGATCAAGACAGGGAGAACAATCAATTGAAACTACACAAAAAATGGCAGTTAGTTCGAAATTGCATTCTCATCAGGACAGCCATACAATGCGAATTAAAACACACATATATATATATAGTGAAACCTGGTTAAAGTGACCACCCTTGGGACCATGAAAACTGGCCACTTTGAGAAAAGTGGTCACTTTACCAGGTTTCACTATATATACATATATATATATATACACACACACACACACACAGACAGAGAGAACACAAGATGAAAAGCATTAACATTGATCCATAAAAAGTCTATTTTGCATGTGCGATAAAAGAATGATGAATAATTATATTATTAAAGAAAAGGATACTCATAAAAGTTGTTTTCATTTTGTAACGAATACCGCCTTAAAATTAGAAATAATAACTGGATGTGAGAAAGATAAAAAAACATTGCTTTGGAATAGAACCGTTGTAAAATTCCATATAAGGTGATTTAGCATAAGTTGAGGTGTGTGTTTTAACTAGGGGTGTTCCAATATCCAATACCGATTAACAGTGTCACAGACATATCGGCATTTTCTGGATAACAATAAACAGATATTTGAGGACCGATAAACCAATAGATTCGTTTTCTTCTTTTTTATAGTTCAGCATTGAGGACATGGGCTTTCTTTATTAACTGCCTTACGTTCTGAAATAAAAAGGTAAACACTGGAGGCCATGAAGTCTGTTGGATCCTGTGCATATGCATGAAAGAGAAACTTTCAAGTCAAAGGTCATTTGGTGCTATGTTCAAATATTTATAGTCAATGGTCCCACCCTTCTGTTATTTACACGTCTTTAGAATAGTATGGAGATATTTGACTCTTTATACATAAATGAAATTTTATTTTAAAACTGAGTCAGCCACAAGGGACTTAAACAAAACAAAACCATTCCTAGTCAGATATATAGAGCTTTGTGTTTCCAGTTAGAAACAGAGCTGCCAGATTGGGCAACATTCCGATAAGAGCTACTTTCAAGCATTATCATGATTTTTTGAAACACAAATTAATTAAAAAACTAATTCAGATTTAAAATTAATCACTAAGGTGCACCTTCTGGGGTCTTGCGGTACATGTATACCAAATTTCATGGCCATATGATTCTTTGATTTCCCGCTACACACTTTACACCCACTCACACATTTTTCTTTATTACATAAGAAGGCTGAAGGCGACTTGTAAAACTATATACAAGGGCTATTTTTCATGTATAGCCAAAAATAATTTCCTACTTCTAGAAGGGGCAGAAACTTACAATTTGATGCATGAATGGTTCCAGTAGTGTAACTGGAACCATCCGTGGAACCAGAAAATTCCAAAATTAATCCATATCAGGTTTCGGGAAATTATAAAATCCAGCCCGTCCACAAGGATAGCTATTAAAAAAATTTTCCCGTCCTCATAAGAAGTTTTTTTTAAATTATATTCATTAATATATGTACATCGCACATCAATAAATTAGAACCAACTGCTTCACGATAAAGTGTGATAACTGCAGATTTATACACCACCCTCACAACACTTAACCATTTAAAGATCAAATTCGCCAATGGAGGGCCAGACCCTGCGGAATTCCAACCCGTAGATATCCTAAAGAATATAGGTTATCTGCATTCTGATCTATGTGTGAGTGCCGAAGGGCAAGAGATGAAAGAAATTTCTTCTCTTTCCAATGTTTGGTAACATCAAGGAGAGGTAAATAAATAATCCTATAAATATAAATCCTCTTGTCCCTAAGCAGTTTAAGCCTCATTGACACTCTTAATTTCTAGGGAATGTTACTGAATCAAGATTTAAATCTTCTTGGGCTGAATAGATGTTTCATAGGTTAACTTCAGTTGTCAGACAACTGGAACAAATGCTATGAATGAATTGTAAACGTGCCACTTCTATCTTGAGCAAGCTATCGCATTTTCATTCCGTAATCGGATTTACTAAGTGAAGAATAAGAGGAGAGAAAATAATTAGCGCCTGTAATTACAATGCAGATCACCTGACGGCTTTCACAGAAAGAAGGCTTTGACAATGCACACCAGTTAAGTTTATGGGGGTGGGGATTTGCAGGTGACGACATTTCAATTTTCATTCATGGCAAGGAAAATGATGGCTTTCGTCATCATTTTACGATTTCAGCAACTTATTTATTTTGATATGAAATCGCAAATCTCAAGGCCATAAGAGAGGACGGCAGCTTCCAAAAACTGGCCGGCCTCGCTGAATTTCAATCTGGTTAGGACGGGAGATTTCTGGAAGCCTGATCCATATATAGGTTTGGGGCAAGCTTCTGGAAATTGCCCGTCCTCACCGGGTTAAAATTTGGCGAGGCGGGCCAATTTTCGGGAGTTACTGTCCTCTCGGACGACCTTGAAATTAGAGATTGTTGGTAAACACAAATATTTTAAAAACTTAAAAGCAGATAAAATTCCATATTGCACTTTGCCATGAAGACTTTTGCAGAAGTAGAGGTGGATATTATCTAGACACGTTAGTGAAGAGTCAATATGTGAAAAATAATTAAATTTATTTTCACAAAATCAAAGTAATAAAACATAAATACAACACGTATCATTTACTTTGATACTGTGTTTGAAGAGGTCATATCAACAGAGTCTTGAGACAGAAAAATTAGGCTTAACCAAACTGGCCACAAACTTTGCCAATTTACCGGCAAATGTACACATCATTCTAGAACATTTTAGAAAATAGATAATGTTTGAACAGTATCATCACTATCTCAAACAACAGACCACATAATACAGGTCAACTGAACACAGCCATCAGAACAGAGACAGAACCACAAGACAAGACAATAGATGAGATGACATGACATGACAACTTCTACTGCCACATCCACCAGCTTAAATAGTACTGTGTGGTTGAAGTAGAAATTAATGTTTTTTGAAGTAGAAGTTAATGTTTTTTGAAGTTGTAGTTAATGTTTTTTGAAGTAGAAGTTAAAAGTTAATGTTTTTCCTGAGTATGCTAATTTCTAATGGATTGAAGTAGAAAATTAGCATAATCTGGATATTGATGTCTCAATCTGCAGGAATACATAAACATGGGGTTAAAACTTAGTGACTATCTGACCTAATGTGATTAGCCAATCAGCACACAGTAATTTTTGGATTTAGACCGTACTATAACTGATGTACTTGTTGCTTGTTTACACTAAAGTTTTCTAAGAAAGATTCCTTAAAAAAAAAAAAAAAAATAACAAATCGTAAAATCATTCTCATTGTAAAATTATGGCAAAAGTCGCCCTTTCCTGTGCCATGAATGAGAATTAAAGTGTCGTCACCTGCAAATCACCCTCCCCCATAAACTTTTCTAGTGTGTATTATCAATGCCTTCTTTCTAGGCAAGCCGTTAGATCTGCATTGTAACCACAAGTGCTAGTTATTTTCTCTCCCTTCATCCTCCACCCACTGAATCCGATGACCGAACGAAAATGCGATAGCGCACTCACAATCGAAGTGACATATTCTGTTCTCCTTTTCTAGATCTACATGTGCCGAAATTTCGGATTTTCACAAGGCCGACAATACCAATGCTTAAATGCGGAGCAAGCCCAAAGAAATTTATAAATGTAGAATGAACTCGGCCTGAAGATAATTGCGTCTCAGCAGGCCTGAAATGATTTGTATTCAAATAGTATGTTAAAAACAAATTTGTCAAAATTTTGTACAGAGAATTTAGTTTGTTTTCTTAAACATTTCTCTTTACATAGCTGAAATAAAAGCAATAAGTTTATGTATTCAATTTAAATCCATTTTCAAAATTTTAAAAATAAATATGTTCTGCCCGGTCGTAAAGGACGTTTAAAAAAGAAGAAAAAAAAAACTCGACCTGGCCCGAAACAATAGAAAACTCAAGCCCAGCCTGGGCCTAAGCCCAAATCCCCTTTTAACTCTTTAAAACCCAAACTATAAAATTTTCATTTGCTGTAATAGACGGGAGTAAGTAACAAGTTTGAATTTTTGGAATGGATTCTAGTTTCAGCCAGAAGTGTTTTATTATCTTCCCCACTTTGGTTTCAACTTTAAAACTAAAAAGTTTAAAATTCATTCATGGCATTTGTTCCAGTTGTTTGACAACTAAGTTAAGGTATGAAACGTCTCTTCAGTCCAAGAAGATTTTAATCTTGATTGACTACATTCCCCTGAAATTAAGAGTGCCAATGAGGTTTAAACTGCTTAGAGACAAGAGGATTTATATGATTAATTATTTACCACTCCTTCAAGTTACCAAACATTGGGAAAAGGAGAGATTCCTTACATATCTTACCCCTCTGCCCCCATCCATAGATAGGAATTCCGATGGTCCGGTTCTTTATCGGAGACTCCGTGTCGGCAAGTTTGATCGTGGCGGTTAAGTGCTGTGGAGGTGGTTATGAATATGCAGTTATCGCACTTCATCGTGAGGCAGTTAATTCTAATTTATTATTGTTGTGACTTGTGTGATGTATTTAAGCACATCTATTAATGAATATAAAGTGAAAAAAAAATTCTTAGGAGGATGGGTAAAAAATTGCAATAGCCGTCCTCGCGGACGGGCTAGATTTTGCCAATTTCCCAAAGCCTGGTTTGGGGATGGGGGTGATTTTATTCTCCAATATCTGGTTCGTATTTGATTAAATCTTGCTATTGCATTGGATATAAATAACCATTGTTCTACGAAAGTTAAAATAGAATTTATTCAGTCTCATTATCTTTCTATTTTCTTCATTTATTATAATAGAGTTTATTCAGTCTCATTATCCTTCTATATTCTTCTATTTATTTAACCAGCATCTTCTCTCATAAAATTCACTTTTCATTAGCCGCATCTCAAATATTAACCCTTTAAGCGTGTAATTTATTTCCCTTCGCATGCATTGCAGTGGAGAGTTCTTTCTCTCATACCATTTTCCCCACTGCTTGCGCATTGATACCATTTTCCCCACTGCTTGCGCATTGAATAAGATGTTTTACTGAAATAAGTATTAAGTAAATAAATATGCATAATAACAGATAATTTTAAAACATAGTATAACAAAGAGCAACTTCACAATCTGGACACCATATCCTGGTTTCTTTCTTAAGCGTCTTGCCAGTTTTATTAGAAGCACGACATACAACACATCGCCTAGTTGGCTTTATTTTGCAGGGTGTGGGAAGTATATATTTATAAAAATGCCTCCATGTAAGACGAAGAGGATGATTTTCATAACTGTGCTTTTCTGATTTTACAGCCATGTTTGGTAGAATCATAGGATTTTTGTATTGTTTCCTCAATGATTTCAATTCTAAATCAATAAGTGCTATATTTCTGGATGTTACATTTCTCTATAGAATAAAAGCATTGAAGGTAATTTTATCAAGCCTGGATATTTTTTTATAATAAACCTTCACCATACCTGCCAACCTGGGAAAATTGGAATGTGTAAAATTTTGCGTGAATGACATTTATAATGGTTTTTTTAAACTACACGCGCAAACGACATTTCTAATGAATTTAACTGTGTACAAGTACCTGTATTAAATACCAGGCATGGTACTGGTAAAATATGAAAATTCAGGACACTAATTTTATAAAATTTCAGGACAATAAATTATAAAACAAAAAATATATAAAGGTTTCATCCGGTGAGAATTACTTTATAAAGAAAACAAATATTAATGTTTGGAAAAACACAGGTTTTCACTAAAGAGAGTAACAAATATTGATCTTTAATAAATATATATATATATTATATATATATATATATATATATATATATATATATATAGTACTGAATTATATTCCTGCCAAAATGGTTTCCTTTTTATTTGCTTAATCATTGCTTTAATACCACTTTTTGGAAAATATCCCTTCACAGAGTTCATACCCATTTTTTAAATAGAAAAATTTATATTATGCAAATATAATTAAAAAATTAACATTAATAATTAGCCATAATATGAGAATAAGCTAGTATAGTCTATCTAATATGCAGCATTTAAATGATGGAGATGGATGGAAAAAGATACTAACGTACTCTCGGCAATTCACGCGAAGTAACTGAATTGCGCAATCGCACTGTTTATGCGAAAATAATTAAGAAATTAACCGTAGTAATTAATCAGAATATGAAAATAAGCTAGTTTAGTCAATCTAATATGCAACATTTAAATGATTGAGATGGATGGAAAAAGATAGTAACGTACACTCGGCAATTCACACGATGTAACTGAATTGCGTAATCGCACTGTTTATGCGAAAATAATTAAGAAATTAACCGTAATAATTAATTAGAATATGAAAATAAGCTAGTTTAGTCAATCAAAAATGCAATATTTAGAAGATTGAGATGGATGGAAAAAGATACTATTGTACTCTCGGCGATTCATGAGAACAAACTGAATTACGCAATCGCAGTGTTTATGCTAAATTAATGAACAAAATAACATTTTAGCGATTTATGCTGAATTAGACAACCTTTAAAGAAGTATATTTATTACTTTCATAAAATAAGCGATCGAGATCTTAATTTACATTATGCGCGGCCGTAAATCTCCGTTAATTTGATTAGCATTACCCTGCATTTTATTATGGATTTAATACGATCCTGGGAATGGTAGATATCTGTGTTAAAAAAGCAGAAAATCGGTGTTTCCGAGGAATTATACCAAATCTGGTTAATTGGTAATTTTCAAACAAAAAAAGCCGGAGAATTTCGCCGGAGATTGATTTCCTAGTAATGTTAAAAAATTCAAATAAATGCGGAAATGTGTAAAATATAGCAATATATGCGTAAAAGCGTAAAGAGCAGTTAAAATGCGTAAATTTTACGCATAATGCGTAAAAGTTGGCAGGTATGCTTCACCCTTTTTTGTACTGTATCGTAATATGATAAATTTCATAGTATATCGAATTACAAAATACAAAGCTAACTAGAACTTGTATGAAATACTGTCTCCGATAAAATCTAGTTTGTAAGTCTACTACTGCCATCTAGTGGAGAAGATTGTAAACACAATATCTCGTATACAATCATATGACGTGTTATTTCCGCCAAACACACAGGAGTCTGGGCTTTCAAAGTGCATGACGAGGCTACCTCGTCAACCACGTTTATCGGTAATGCAATGCATGAGTTGAACTCGTCAACAATGCTTAAAGGGTTAAAGAAAAAAAAATGTCAGGAAACTTTATATAAAACTAGGTAAGATTTCTTACGTTTATGAAGCCTCCTCCATTTTCCAAACACTAGTTTGTGCTTCCTTAAATGTTTGGCATTATTCCTGCGACGTTTGTTTCTATATTCTAAAAACAAAAAATAATATAAGTGTTTACACAGAATAATTAATGACAAGCAAATCAGTACAGATACTATTGTTTGATTTAAGAGGATATTCTCCTTACAACTACTGTCTGTTCATTGATTCTTTTTACATCCATTCAAATTTCTGAAGTTTCCAAAGTTGGGGAGCATTTTAGAGTACCACTCATTGTCAAATTCATAATAACATTACCTTCTTTAAAAAGTAAATTAAAAAGAAGGGAGGGGGGGGGGGCTCAAATAATTTTGGGTCTACTGGGTGCCAAAACTATAACAAACATTTCATAAAAAACCTATGTTCCATGAGCCCTTTGTTATAAATGGCCATAGTAGCATAGATATCTTGTAACTATGCTTTTTGTCATAAAATGGTTATTTGGGTCACTGAAGCCTTTATCGTGCACTAAGTCATACTACTCTCCACAGTAGACTTTTTTCGAGCTGGAAATTTAAATTCACTAACAAAGAGATTATTTAATGAGGGAGGGGGGGGGGGGACTAAGATGTTTTACATTTAATTACAAATTTTCTTAATATATTCTCATCACACCAAATTATATACACTGCTCACAACTGAAATCGCAACACCATAAAGTTGTAGGTGTAGCTTTATGTAAATCAGAAAATTGAAACAGCAAGGAGAGATATGCAAATGATCACAGTTTCGTTATGCATAATGACTCAACAACTTTCCGAGCAGCATAAAAGCTGCCAGGTTACAGAGGAGCGATATCACAGCTAAATTGTAGAGTCATTGGTTTCAAGTTGTAAAAATCATCACAGTATGCCAAGAGTATGTCGACGTACCACATACGTTCAGTTGTCATCAACGGAACAGCAACAAATCATTGTTTTACGTGAGGTTGAATCGAGCCTTCGACGTGTTTCCATACTATTTTATTATATTAAGTATTGATGTACAAAATAATACTTGTTTTTTATCAATAAAAATATGTGCTAGATATTTAAAATATGTAGGAAATATTTGAGAGAGTTAAATTTATTGGGGTGGGTAAATTCTTTGCCTTCATAGCTTTGCATTAAAATGCATAAAAACATTTGATTTCAGTATTTTCCCAAGAAAAATAAAACGTATTAGATTTAAAAATCTGCCAAAATTTAAAACGCTAATTTCATTAGGGTGGGGAAGAGTTCATATGTACTCCCCCATAGATTCACCTATGGCATTAAAATGTAAATATTATCATTAAACCTTATTTCCTGAATAACTTTTTTTCGTATTCTACTCGCATGACTGGTAGAGACCATAAGATTTTTAATGGGGGGGGGGGGATAATTACTTGTAAAACTTTGGTAATAAAAATAATTTAATCATAAATTATTTAGACAATAGTGTGCACATGCCTGCAACTAATGACTTCAAACAAAATGTACAATTCTGCAAATACAAGTTTAAATAAAATATTGTGGTATCCAGTTTAAAACATTGCAAATATAAAAAATGCATGTTTGTTTGACATTAAGTGTCATTTTTAGGAATAGGTTGCTTGTTTGTTGGCATATTGCAATACTCGAATTTGATCCTGGGGGCAACATTATGTTAGTGTTAGATTGCTATTCGCTTCACAGATAATTTAGCACTCTTGAATGTTACATACCTGTTGCCAACAGCTGACTATTTCCAGAAACAACAAATAATTCATAATTGCTATTCTTGTGCGGCTGGCACTCCACCAAAAGTTATACCAGTTTGTTAATGTATCAAGTTTTAAATTATATTTTACCTATTTTTTAAACTAATGCAAGTATTTGCAATTTCGTGTTATTATTTTCTCAGACATGGGTATGATTCCTACAGTATAGTATGACAAATTATTGCATTTTGAAACTGAAACATTATTAGTAGTTGTGCACAATAGACCAAATAGCACTGTAGCTTTTTTTGTAGAAACTTACTTCTAAAGTTGTTGATGGCCAACCTTTATTAGCTTGTGCATTAACACTTTGCTTTTCCCGTGTAATCTATGTGTTAATGTTAGGGAATAAGGAGAAATAAGTCCATATAATGCATAGCTCCGTAATCTTATATCTTTAATTGGAACTAGTGTCATCTGCAAATTATAGAAGTAACACCTGGTAAAAATTAGCATTTAATTGCATTAGCAGCTAGAACTGCAAATTAAAAAACTATAATTCTCAACACGGGTGCATCTACATTCTACAGCTGTGTTCATAACCGTATTTAGTCTATTAGTAATCTATATATAATGCTCAAAAAGTTGTGATTTAACAATTTTTTTTTTTTTTAATTTCCATTTTATTGTTATACACTTGCAGCAATTTCTAATTCAATGCTTAAACATTATATTTTATGGAACTTAGCAAGCAATAATTGGCTTCTATGGAAGCAATAATTGGCTAAAATTTGCATCTGAAAAAAAAATGAGGGAAATTCTGTGTATCATGTTTTTCTTCCTCTTAATCAATGTTGCATTAAATGCATACATAAACAACAACTATAAAACCAGCAAAAAAAGTACAAGTGATATGCATGTGTTTTCGCCACGATTGGCTGGATTAAAACAGCTTTTATTTCCTTGGTTTAAAACCAATAGAATTTAAACTAGACAACTCCAGTTTTCAGGGGGTTGAGGCGACAGGAATTATTAGCAATTAGATAACTTATCATTTGTTTGTGGTAATAAACTTACTTGCTGAAAGTGATCTTGCATATCGACTTAGTCTTCTGTGGGATCTTAAATCAGAAAACTTTGGTTTGACTGGAACTTGCACCTCTGTTTCAGCAGTGCTTTAAAAATAAATCAAAGTAAAAAATTAAATACAAATTAAAATATTTTTGTATATTAAGAAAATTAGATATTAAATTCGGGTATATACAATACATATTTTTAATTTACCAATTTAACCCTTTCACGACTAGCGTTAGCTATATTGAATACGCGAATTGGACACTACACATTTAACTAGCACACAAGAAAAAAGTTCTTGACACGAATAAAGTGTATTTTGTTTCTGCTTTTTGTGGAGTATCATAGTTAAAAGTAAAGTAATTAATGTGTATGGTGTGCACTAATGGCACGATGACCCATTCAGTGGTGGCATACTCATGGCTAGTTCCGCCGTCGCAAAAGGGTTAAAAGAAAAGAAGCTTGCATTGAACAAGATTTTTTTAACATTCCATGAATGTCCTTTAGTCAATAAGAATAAGTAATTTAAGTCAATAAACTAGTTAATAAAAATAAATAAGTGTAAGTGCAAGTGCAAATCCCAAATGTTATTTTATTGAGATTTAAATCAACCCCACATGGACTAAAAACTAATTACTTTACTGAAATAGTCATACTAAAAATTTTAACATGTCAGAATCTAAGGTCCTGTAAACATTTAACTTAAGATATTACATAATTTAATGGTTCCTACATTTTATAACAAGACGAAGACACAAAAATCTATTTATTACACTTTTAGAAGCACATGACCAAGCATTTTTTGAATGGCATGATCAATAATGCTGGGAGAGAACCACGATCGACAGAAACAGCTTTTAAATAATTTATCTCAGAATTGAGCAAAACCATAGTAGAACAAACATTCAAACAGCAATGGACAAACATATTGAAAGCAATAATTTTCTGGTTAGGTAAATGGCAAGAATTTTTATGTGGAGGTAGAGAAACCAAAAAAGGTATACCAAAGACCATAGTGAGAAATTCATCATCGACGCAGATCAAGACATCCAAAAACGCAATATGATTGTTCTTTTCCATTTCATAGGTAAATTGAATGCAAGGATTAATGGAATTCAAAGTATCCAAAACACACTAAGACAAAAAAAATCGATGCAACAAGAAGGAATTATCCAAATGAGACAAAATTTGGTACATGTAATGTGGATGTACAGAAAAAGAAATTATTAGAATTTCAGAACAATTGGATTATTTATTGCACTGAAGATCTACACAAAGTGAGCACGTCAATATAGCATTGGTGTTGGAAACTAGGTTTTGTTTACATTGTGATTCTCGTTTTCCCATGAACGAGATTTCATTTTCTTTAATGGCCTTTCTGTTCTCGTGAACGAATCGTGATGTGAATAAACAGGCTTATCATGCAAATCACCTTCTCACAGTGCACGTATC
Source organism: Amaurobius ferox (assembly GCA_951213105.1). Lineage (NCBI taxonomy): Eukaryota > Metazoa > Arthropoda > Arachnida > Araneae > Amaurobiidae > Amaurobius > Amaurobius ferox. The sequence goes on from OX578151.1 coordinate 107,901,397, forward strand.
CTGATTTGCATATCCAGAGGGCTTTGCCGGCAATGGTTATGTTCCGGAACACACCCATCGCTGGATATATATACTAGACACATTTTTAGTTCTAGCAGACCTGATAGACCGACTGACATAGTTCGTGGAGGTCTCGAGAGACCTGTTAAAATTTATGTTAGTCTGTTCGACAGTATGTTCGAATGTACCGATCGGTAGATCGTGAACGTGGTAATTTGATCTTTTGTATAGATGATCTTGTGCTTTATGGTTCTTTGTTTGAGAGGCCATGTTTTTCGCGTAGTGGACTCTAAATTATAACATTCAGGTTTTCTAAAGTATTCGCCAAAACGTGTGACCAGTAGATGGTGGCTTTAGAAATGCACAAAGTTTTGTTACAGTAAAATGTTTCTTTACTTACCTGTGTTTTTCGACATCTTGCTGATTTTAAAAATGTGTCTAGTCAAGAACTATTTGCATAACCTTTTTCCTTGAGCTTGAGAGCTCAATGTGTAAATATTGTGAATTTACTATCTCGTTACCCAAGATTGAGTGACTTGTATGAAGTAATGGATTCATATCACAATAAAGTGATTTGTCTTAAAAAATTTTTGAATTGCTTTCTTTCAACGAACATTTTAATCACCTCTGCATATTATATGCAGCCAGTTTGTTCCACTGTCAACTACTATTAGTAGTCACCTTTAAATTTCTCTGCTGCAAAGTTTTCATTTGACTTTACATTCAAGTGTTTCTAAATTTTGCCAAAAGGGTTAAATTTTCCCTACAGTTGGTCCACCTCTGGCCTTGATACAAGCTGTTACCCAACATGGTATTGATACATAAAATTGCTTTGACAGTGTTCTGAGGGATGGCGTTCCAAATGGCCTCCAATTGACAAGCTAATTCATCTACATTCTGGGATGGTCGTAGGCGATGCCCCATCTCAGCCCAAATGTACTCAATAGGCGAGAGATCTGGGAATCTGGCTGGCTAAGAAAGTGTGTCATAAGCACGCACACAATCAATAGAGAGGAGTGCCGTATTGGCCTGGCATTATCTTGCTGAAAAGTTATCCCCGGGGTATCGCGAAAGGAATGGCAATACGAGTCGTAGAATGTCAGCAATGTACAGCTGTGCGGTGATAGTGCCACAGAGGACTATCAAAGGGGTCCAGCTATTAAACGAAATGGCAACCAAACCATAACTTCCTGTTGTCGGGCCGTGTGACATGTGCAGTAAGAGCAGGATCCTGACGATGTCCAGGCTGTCTTCAGACATGTCTGCGCTGGTCACCGGGACTCATCACTGTAGACAATTCGTTCCCAATCTGAACAATTCCACCTTGATCTGGCCCGGCACCATTGCAATTGCTATTAACGGTGCATACTGGTCAGTGGTCGGTAATGTAATGGGTGCCGCGAGTATAGATTCTGCTCCTGTAGTGTTATATTATGGGTACGGGTGGTCACTTCAGTGTTTGCCACACACTGGATGGTTGATAATGACGAATCTCTTACTGTCACAACTGCTTTGACAATTGCTCTATCTTCCCGTTCTGTCATAGCTCTAGGCTGTCTGCTGAAAACTGCCATTCCAGACCCATTCCTGCTAACATCGTGTAATTGCTGCATCGCTCCTACCCAAATGCAGAGCGATTCGCCGGTGTGGCCATCCAGCCTCATGCAGTCTGACTGCACGCCTTCTTTCAAACTCCTTCCTATGCTGCTCGTAGTGGCCGCAAATTCGCCTGCGAGGCATTGTTACAATCAAGGCACGTAAATGCATTCAAATTCCACAGCACGTTTTGTTCCTGAAAGCGAGGTTCGCTCCTTATATACACCACCATGGTGCTCAGTTTCTATGCGCTGTAGTTCCAATTATTCATTCATTGGTTGTGAATTTTTTATCATTTGCATATTTGGTCGAAAGGTGTTTGCATGTAAAGTTTCATTACTATCAGATTATTTTGCGGGGTGCATCGATTTTTTTTGTCTTAGACTGTACCATCGATATCATTAAAAGTGTGATCCAGAAGAACAAAACTGCCATCAATATAATGGGGAACAATATATGGGAACAAATAATATTGTTTTCATTACCAGATAATAGTAAATTCGTCTGGACAAATTGAACTGTGCAATCGCACTACTTATGTAAAAATAATTAAAAAAATTAACGAAAATGTGAAAATAAGCTAGCTAGTTTTGTCAATCAAATTATTAATATCTAGAGGATGGAGAGGGATGGAAAAGGATTCTTGTGGACTCGCAGGGCTACACAAGAATATAAAAACCAAACTGGATAATTTCAAAAAGCTTAATTTCAAAATAATGCATATAGATGTCACGACCCCCAAATCCTCCTCCTTTAGCAATGCCACTACTTGCATTTGCTTTATGTTGCTGCTTTGTATTTTCACAACATTTATATGAATAATGATTAATGGCTGTTTACACTTCAGTAATCTAGACAGGAAATTTTCAGTAATGACTAGACTGGTTCAATTTGTGATAAAAAAAAAACGTATAATGATAATCCGAAAAATATTTGATCAAACATTTCAAATTTTTTAAATATATTTTTATATGAAATGTTCAAAATTTTAAACTAAACAAATATAATATGAATATATCAATCTTCATTACTAAACGAAAAAGAAATTTCAAAATCCTTAAGAAAAAATAATATGCTTAAACTAGATGTAGTTTATTTATTTATTTTTTTTTTAGCCTGCTCTAGTCTCAGACTTTAATAATTTCTTCCTAAAACATAAAAAATAAAGAACATTTGACATGTTCTTTCTCATACTCAAATTTATCCTAAAATCTGTCCCATATTTTCTAGCAATACAGAATATACATTTTGAGACAGCATTATTATGGGGAACAAATAATATTGTTTTCATTACCAGATAATATTAAATTTTTCTGGACAAATTGAACTGTGCAATCGCACTATTTATGTAAAAATAATTAAAAAAATTAACGAAAATGCGAAAATAAGCTAGCTAGTTTTGTCAATCAAATTATTAATATCTAGAGGATGGAGATGGCTCGAAAAGGATTCTTGTGGACTCGCAGCGCTACACAAGAATTCCCTGAATTGCACAATCATACTGAATGTCAAAGTAATTAACATGAATAATAAACCAAAACATAAAGATAAGCAAGTTTTGTTAGTTTAATGTGCAATAATTACAGGATGGAGATGGATGAAAAAATATACTAGTCAACACTCGACAATGTACGCAATAGTACCTAAATTACACAATCTCTCTATTTATAAGATATTAATTAAAAAATTAGCTTTTATAATTAACCAAAATGTGAAAATAAGCTAGCTTAGTCCATCTAATAACTAATAGAGAATGGGAATGGATGGAAAAGGATACTTGTGGCTGCCCAAGTCTACACGAGAATTCTCATAATATGTGCAACCATACTAAATGTGTAAAAATAATTAAAACATTTACATGAATAATAAAACATATAGATATAAGCAAGTTTTGTCAATTTAATGTGCAATTATTACAGGATAGAGATGGATGGAACAAAATAGGCATTTTCCGTAATTTTATGGGTCTTTTCCATAGAGTGTAATTTTGTTCAGAAATCCAAAAGAATTCCAGGGTTTCGTACTCTGCTTGATTGTGTGGGGTAAACCTGACATGCGGTATTAATGCCCAGCACAATTCTCCAACATTTTTTGTTGATTTCTAGGCTAAATGTCACATAAAGTAACATTTATTTACAGTTATTTTTTACAAATCTATATACATCATAATAATACTTTGCAAAGAGATTCTGCGGCAGGAGGATAAGTCCTGAATTTTGAACCGTTAAGTTCGAAGCAGTCGAAAGGAGGTTCAATAGATCGAGATTTCAGGAGCGAGTTCAGTCCACTTTGAAAGTTTTTCTGTCAAATGAATTTTGTATACGCCCCAGAAGGAGTAACCGACCATCTCATTGGTCATCGTCGGTCCGGGGCTCATTTATGGGGGTGTCCCCCATGCACGCCACGTGTTTTCAATGTGCACCAACATATTGTTTTTCACACATGGCGGTGACGAAAATTATGGCTTTCAAATGCCAACATACTGTCACCGGCATTAAAGTTATATGCAAATCCCCATGGTGAGTCTTTGGAAGTCAGGCATTCAAAACAGAAAACGGTATGCGGTTTCCTCAGTTACCAGATACACAGAGAAGCCGCTTCTAGCTCATTTTGGTGCATGTGGCATAAATGGCGATAGTTAACCTCCACACACTCCCCTCCTTAAAGGTTTCCAGTGAAACCATACCACTCCGTGAAACGAACACGGCGGCCTGAGCGTGTCGTAATTTTCAGATGCATTTTTGGCAATGATGAAGTTGAGTGGTCGAAACCGGTTGTTTGGTTGTTGTCAGTGCATGTAACTCATCATCATTCACATAAAATGCCGGTTTAATATGATTTTCCTACCTTTAATCCCGATTTTAAAAAAATTACTGTTTCTCTTTAAAACCTGATATGGTCCATCATATGGAGCTTGTAGTGGAGCTTTAACAGCATCATTACACACAAACACATGCGACGCTGTGTGAAGAGCGGGTGGAAGAAAAATCTTCTGCTTCCGATGGTGAGAGGTGTTGGGGGGGGACGAAGGTCCCACATTGCCTCTCTTAGCTGCACTATGAAGTTTAAAGGGTCAGTGACTTGAGAGCTATTGGGGGGGGGGGGGGGGGGGGGGAAATCACCTGGCAGGCGTAGCGTTTCTCCGTAGAGAAACTCAGATGGCGTTGCACCTATGTCCGGTTTGATTATAGATCGAAGCCCCACCAGAACTATTGCCAGTGTCTTCGTCCACTATTTATTACCGTGTGCTTTTACGACTGCTTTCAGCGGCCGGTGGAAATTCTCAATAATTCCATTACTAGAAGGATGGTAAACAGCTGGGCTCCCAAGCACTGTGCTACAGACTGAAAAAGCCTAGATTCAAATTGTCGGGCTTGATCACTGGAGATTCTGGGAGGAATACCGAATCGAGAAATCTAATGGTCAATCAGAGCTTGTGCTACTGTAGAAGGCGTGATGTCTGGAATCGGGATTGCCTCCGGCCATCTTGTGAACCGGTCAATCATGGACAGTACAGAGATCATTCCTTCAGATGAGGGCGATGGGCCTACGAGATCGATATGTATGTGCTCGAACCTCTGTGTAGTTTTAGGGGGGAAACAAATGGGTGGGACAGTGTGTCGTTGAATTTTACTCTTTTGACAAGGGATGCATTTTCGTGCCCAATCGTTAATATCGTTATTCATACTTGACCAGACAAAATGATCGCGGATTAACTTTGAAGTTTTTCTTATGCTTGGGTGGGCTAAATTATGTAAGTTTGAAAAAACGTTTAATCTCATAAGCTGCGGTACATAAGGACCCGTGGATATGTCGCAAAATAATTTAGCCGGTGCATTTGGAATAGCGATTTGCTTTAAGTCGATAGAGGACGTTCCTTTTAAAATATCTAGAAACTCCGAATCGTTGTTTTGTAAATCTGCGAGTTCTTCATAATCAATTGGACCAGGTACCATAATCATATTTATGCGGAACATTACGTCAGCCGGGATGTTATTAGTACCCTTTATATGACGTATATCAGTAGTGAATTCCGATATAAATGAGAGTTGCCAATTTTAGCGAGGTCAGCATTTGACCAATTTTTGTTGAAATGCGAATGTTAGCGGCTTGTGGTCGTAAACAGGGTGAGATTTCGCACTTCCAGTATATGCCTGAAGTACTTGATAACCAAATAAGCAGCTAAAAGTTCCCTGTCGTAAGTACTGTATCTTGTCTCTGCCGGGGATAATTTCCGCGAAAAGAAGGCCAGGGGTTCGATACCCGTATCAAGTGTTAGTTGATATATAAATAATTAATTAAAAATTTGATGATGTTGATGATGCTAATTTGGTAAATTTGCCAAGCAGAGCTAGCTACGTAGCAGCTTGAAAAATAGCAGAGTTGAATGCAGCAAAAACCCCAGATGAATGTTCGTGTGTAATTAAAACATACGAAGCATGTTAAGAAAAAATCAGTTCACTTTATTCGTAAATGAAATAAAGCACATTTAGGCAATTTACACAACTTGGTAAAATCTATGCCAAACACTAAACAATTCTATGTACAAAAAGCTTGTAAAGACTGAATTGAATTCTAGACCTTTCATGAAGCATTCGTAGTATTTAGGAAAACTTATACTACCTTATTAAGGTAGTTTTTGTGCTTTTGAAGCCACCACTGTTGGTATCACACTTGGCAGAAAACTTTCATCAAAATGAAGCACCGATAGACTTTACTATGACTTCCCATAATTCACCGTTAGTAAACTTAAATACTTAACGTCATGAAAAACTGCACGTAACTTTACAAAAAGCCATCATACTGCAGAAAAACAAGTCTGTGTTATAAACTAAACACATCCGACTTAGACACGCATATCAAACATATTGACTAAGAACTAACTCCGTCTTATCGTAGTCATATGTTAGCGGTCGTCTGCTAACTCATCAAGAGAGATTGATCGAAAACAAATCGTAACAGATCTGACTGATTCTAATGTGAATTAGAATAATGCTTCAAGAAAGTTCCGTCTTATATACCCAATAATGGACCGTTCCAGAAACGCCCCCGGATATACAAATGAAATGCGTGAAACAGATTTGCATGATACCTCATGATAGAAAAACGTCACGGTTCATGTCTGTGAACGGAAAGAGTCGTTCACAGGAAATTTGCATGAACGTCCATTCACGGGAAATGTGAATCACGATGTTTACATTTGATTTTTCCAACGTCAAGAACATGACTCATAAAACCACCTATAGCAAAATTTGATGCGTCGACGAATAAAATTAAATTCACATCTTTAGCCAGGTGCGCGAGTAGCGTTGCCTCAGCTAATTGATTTTTACATGCTACAAATGCGTCCATAGCCTCATTAGTCCAATTAACTTTTCTCTTATTGTTCTTTTGTGCCCCCTTAAATACTCATTGGGGAGCTTTTGCTTATGTGCTGCATGAGGTAGGTGTCTCCGATAAAAATTCATCATGCCGAGAAATGCGCATGCATCCTTAATTGTTTCAGGTTGCTTGACATCCAATATCGCTTGTACTTTATCGGGCAAGGGTTTAGTGCCTTTAGAATTTATGAGATGACCTAAAAATGATACCTCGGATACCCCCAGAACGCATTTAGAAATATTTAGATTAATTCCGTAGTTATCTAGACATTGGAATATCTGTTGCAGATGGAGTTTGTGCTCTTCTTCACTCTCAGAGAAAACCAAAATGTCATCTAAATAAGCAAAACAAAAATTTAGATCCCCTAGAATTTTATCTATGAAACATTGTAAAGTTTGAGCTGCGTTACATAATCCAAAATTAAAGTAGGGAAACTCATATAGGCCAAATGGTGTCATTATTGCCGTTTTAGGAATATCAGATTCGTAAACTGGAATGGCATGATATGCATGAAAAATATCTAGTTTAGAAAATACACGCTTGCCATTTAAAGCGTTCGAAAAATCTAAAATGTTCCTCATCGGGTAACGGTCAGGCAATGATACCTGATTCAAATGAAGATATGGCTTTCGAAAAATCTAAAATGTTCCTCATCGGGTAACGGTCAGGCAATGATACCTGATTCAAATGAAGATAAGTCTCCTACGCAGCGGATTTCGCCGGTACTTGAGTGTCACCTGAAATCAATTTGATTTCAGCTACGCTACCTTTCGTTAATTTGCCTGGAATGTGCAACTTTGTAATGAAATCTATCAGTTTCTATTACTTTAGATCCATAAGAAGGCCAAATTCCTTCAAAAAATATGCCCTGATAATGGCTTGGGATACAGATGCGATGACAATTTCCCAGCGAAATGTAAAGTTAAAAGTAAAGTTAACAGTAAAGTTAAAAGTAGCTATCAATTGTGCACTTTCACTACTTGCACAAGTCAAGACCCCGACAGCTTATAAAGTAGGTGTTGATCATGCACCCCCGCTACAGGCGATAATCATGGATAACTGTGCAGTTCATGAAGTAACTGTCAAACAGTCACCTCTTCTACATGCACAAGTCACGTCTAACAAGACAGTTCACAAAGTAGGTGTTGATCACGCACTTTCGTTACACACACTAATGGTGCAGTTGATAAAATAGCTGCCGGGTGCACAGCCAAACACTACACAGGCTCAAGGCTAATAATATGGTTGCTGAGATAGTGCATGCAATATGCATTAATAATATACAATAACAAAACCTCCACTTTGTACAATAACAATACACATTATGCTGGTATATACAATTCAGGTAGCAGATTTTCAAAATGAATCACCTTTTATTAGCGTATGTATGCAATTCACATGTAATACATGCAATACCGATAAGTCCACTACGTGTAATATATACACTCAGCATGTATATTATTACACGCTGAGGGGGTGCATGCAATTTGTGCACGAGACATAAAAACCAAACTGTATTCTGTAACAATACGCACACTAGTCAGGCACCTACTATCCATGCAGCTTTGTAGTAGCTATAGATCACATACCCACCCACAAGCTAATGATGTGGCTGCATGCAATCCACGTATGCTACATGCAATATATGTAATTAGCAACGTACCAGCTAGACCTTTACTGTTAAAGCTATATCTTGTTTTAATCCACAGTTCAAAATTTTAAGTGGTAACTTTATAGAGCTTTATAGAATTTATCAAATTGTTTAAATCATTTTTTTTTTACTCTGTTTATTAAAAAGTTTGAAATCGAAACTAACACCGAGACTAACTTTATTTTTTATTTACAGCATCAGAAAGGGATCTCTATAATTATGACAACAATTGAAAAATAGTTTTAACATTTAACACTAGAAAGACGGAGGGGCCTGTGTGGCCCCTCTCGTTATTTGTTTTTCAGTAATTCCAATAATAATTAACTGAACATAGTGCAGCTTTCTGACTTTTCATAATATGATCCTATTTTAGTGCTTATTTAATCATTTATGTATTGGCCTCATAGGAGTGAAAGCCCCAGGCCGTCCGGCTCGTCCAAAGGACTTAGAGCAACAAATTGGACGACCGGGAAGGAGCCTCATAGGAGTGTAAATATTGAACCTTATACCTAGAATGACAGGAGGGGCCAGAGTGGCCCCTAGGGTATTTTACAATAATACGGAAAAATTCTTCATTTCTCATAATCGCTATAACATGACACGTGCCATTCAGTCTAGTTTGACCATGATTTTCCTCTTTTTACAGCCGGTTTGAATTCCAAATGTTACTTCCAGGTTAGTATCATATAAATTTTCAGTTTCATTAATTGAACAAGAGTATTTTAGTTTATTATTATTATTATCTATAATTATTATTTATTTAGAGTGGAAACTCAATTATCTGAACAACAAAAATATAAATATGATTGAAAAAGTCCTTATGTTCCGTTTAATCAGACATTTTGATTATCCAAATAGACTAAAACCCCATGGAATTCTGATGATCGAGTCTCTACGATATTCTTATTAAATTAATTTTTACCATATTTCTAGACTTTAGATATCTAATTGGTCTACACTCAAAAAATCTAGAAAAGGCCACACTGGCCCCTTCCGACTTCCTAGGTATATGGCAATTTTCAGTCTTTCTAGTGTTAAATGTATCTTATCATTGCAGGATTATTCAAACCTCACTGACTAATGAGAAAATATTAGAAAACACAATTTAATTAACATTATAATGCTGACTAAGTTGATAGTATAAACAAACGTATGTGAAAGCTGTTGTGGTAATTCTGATATAAAAGGTATGCCGACTGAGAGGTTGAAATGGATAGTTTCTTTCATGGCAATTATTCTATGTTAATTTTAATGGAAAAGGTCTAAGTGGTACGATTAGAAGAGGATTAGGGTTTGGAATTCCTATCACTGGTATTCAAGGGCAGTGGGTATGAGCTATTAAGAATTTAGTCACAATAATTGTAAGAATCATGGCGACAAGAGTGAAATATTTTTCTGAAAGTGAAATTTTACAATTGATGAATGAATCTTATAGTGATGTAACTGAATAAAGTAAAATAGTTGGTTGTGCTTTAGTGTAAAAATTTATTTGAAAGACACCAATGTGTGTGATGGTGTTATTAATATCTTTGTATAGACAATTATAGTTTGAATGTCGAAGATCTGCCATCTATTCAGTTTTCTGAACTCTCGACTAAATATAAACAGCTCAAAACTGCATTAAAGGAAATTAATTCTGTAAATCGTATTTCAGTGATGACATTATACAAGTAACAGTCAACAAAACAAAGAAGTTTTCAAGATTATATAAAAAATTACTCATATTAGAAAAACAATGGTGGAGTAAGTCCCTCGAAGACAATAACACCTGAGTATTTCTGTGGTAATGGTAGATGTATTTTAAAGCAGTTTATTTAATAAGATTTTTTTCGCCGCATTAGGCTTAGTATCCAAAAGTGTCTGGACCTGAAGTAACAGAGTCTATACTCGCTAATTGCATACTCACGGAAACGCTCCTTCCTTCACTTACAGGTCATGAATATGTCAAGAGTTTGCCTTTTTAATGCTGTTATCGTTTTAATACTAACATTTCTATTTCTGGGTGGGAAAAAATTTGAAATAGTTGAAAAAAAAATGCACTTTCCCACAGAATAAAAACATCCAGCACTAAAAGAATATAATTTCCAGATCCTCAAATCTTCCACCTTCCCCCCTTTCTCTGGATCTTCACTTGGTAGCTATATAATTACCTTTTGTCTGTTAAATAAATTTTTACTTGGGAATATTCTATTTAACTACAGCTGTTCACAAAGGCGATGCAAGTTATTCCTATAATTTTTAAATTATTAAAAAAAAAACTTTCTTTTTTTTCAGTTTTCAAATTTTTCTTGTGTGTGGAGGGGTGGGTAATATTTTATCCAATAACTTTTTATGTGTATACCTTTAATAATCTGTTTCGTCATATTTCAAATTAATCAAATTTTTTTTTCATATTATATTCTTTTTTAAAACAAAATGCTAATAATATCCTAAAATATATGATTAATACCCCAATATTCAAACAATATAAAACATTATGTAACTTTGCTACAAAATATGGGTAAGAATATAAATGTTGACAATTACTATTCTGTGTGTGAATTTGCTGATTATTTATATTTTAATTAAGTCACAGACAGGGATAAGTTGAAAATGAAATCATTTTGACTAGATAAAATATAATCTCATAGAGTATCTACCTCTGTCAACAATAATATGTGATTTGACATTTGCTTTCACTTTCTGTGTATTTTTCTTTGTCCACATGTCACATCGTTATTGCCAGATTTTGATTAATAAACAAAGGCATGACGAATTCTATGAAATGAAAATCTCCCTTTCCGCTTTTTAATCATTAGAATCTACATTTTAATACTTTTTTTTTTCATGTTTTTAATAGGATCAAAAGTTTTTTTTATGTTTGCATTTCCTCATGTTACATTCATTTCAAACAGATTTCCTAAAATTTGCTTTTTAAATCCAAATTTTTCAGAAACTTGGGACAGGGGAGTGATTTAAATCATTTCAAAGACATGGTGGGTTTTTTTATGTACTTTCAACAGGATTCCAGATACAGTGGCACTGTCATGATGTGAGATACAGTGATCACTCCAGGACACCATACAAATAGGTGCTTCTTAGCCTGAGCATACTTTTAGCTTAATAGCCAATGACTATGCATTACGGGAAAGTTTTCCTTCAGGGGTGCCAAAAGTCTAGTTATGCCACTGCACAGACACCTTAAATTTTGTCTTATCGTATAATCCATGAATTATCTCTTCTTGAAATTTCGTAATTAATTGAAGTGCAAATAATCACTTGATATTTTTTTTTTCGCATTCGCTATACTTTGATGTAAAAATAACTAAATGTTTTGTTTAACGGTAATGTGTCGGTAACAAGGAACAGAAGCCGTCATTAGGTAGACCATCTTTATTCTACACGCACACAACAATATTTACACTGTAACTACGCTCTACCTACTTCTTCCATTCCATACAATACATTACATACTATTTTGTTCGGTGCCAATTTTTTAAATCGGCAAAAACTGCGACTTTTTATTGCAACAATCAAATTTGTCTTGATCGTGCAAGAAATTTTCTTCTACGGTTTTTAACTTTAATAGTCTGCATTCTAAGCTCTTGCATGTTTTACTTTTATTTTGATTGTGAAATAGGTGTAAATAATTAAAGTGAAATGTTTTCAATAAATGCAACAGGGCGATTTTTCTTCTTCAAGGTAACGGCATTAGTTTACTTCAATAGCTGTTTTTCAATTCATTTGCTTATTAGGTGTTTATGAGCTTAATGACTAAAACATTTGCATAGTGAACATGTTTTTTTATCATTTGCTTAATAAAGCGACAGCTAGCTGTGGACTACAGCTAGCGGTATTTATTATTTCTGGATCATTCCTTTGATCCATAACTATGATTTCCAAAAGAGCATATAAATCATGTGTAAAATAAATTGTTTTATACTTGAATATTTACGAAGGTTATTATTAATGCTTGAAGTAATTTTCATACATAATTTTACAACAGTTATAATTTATTTATACATAATGTGCCATCTAATGGGTATCTGTATTTGGTATCAGATCTTTGGTAATCCGATAACATGGAATATTTGGTATCAATTCTTTTTTGGTGACATCCCTACTTACTACTAAGTGAAAATTTTAATTTTCTTAAACATTTATTTAAGATTTAAATATTACTGTCCTGCAAAAATATTTGACCACTCTTCTGAGTATCTTACTTATAAAATGTATCTATATACTCGCAGAATCCTTCCATTGCAGGTAACAGAATCTGTGGATCAGTTTAGAGCTTTTAAGTTCTCTAACATGAAATACTCATTATCTGAAATTTCAGCAAAACAACTTGCTCCTGCCACAGTTTTGCAAACCTATACAAACAAATCCAGTCATACCATGCTGCTGTCATCAAATTTAATGATTGTTTGAGCTCAGCCAACAATGGTTAAGTTCCTACTCACAAAAGCTGCCTTAAAAGAGAATCCCAAAGTTATGCATTATAAAAAAAAATGGAATATAAATATTGCTTACTTTGGTTCAGGCGACACAGGCTGAGCATAACGATTTTTACCTTCTATTTTAAAGACATTTTCCATATGTAAACATAAAGATATATCTGTTAAAAAAAAAATCATTAATATCTTAATTTGAAATTCAAGTTTTCATACATTATACATGTTTATTTATATACAAAGATAATGGATAAATTACATTCTTCAAAAATATAAAACATGACAAATTGTAAATTTTCACTAAAATTACCATAATTTTTAGCCTAATTCATAAAATACAGGAAATAGATTTTTTAAATTAAATTTGCTGGTAGAGAGACAGTGAATCCAGAATCCGTGCCATTTAAAATGCAAATCTGTTATATGTGTCACCACCTGACATAGCAATATAACAAACATTACAGTCATTTGCAAAAATTTAAGACCACCTGTTCTTATTAGAAGATTTCTACACATTGAGTAATCTGCTTTTTATGTTGTATTGCTTAACTTCGTATCAGTATTGTATTATCTTACAGCGGCAGGTGTTACTAGAGTTAGGAGAAGCATTTGAAAGTCCATTTGCTTTTGATTTTCATGCTGAGGAGTTGTGTTTGTATTTTCACTATAGTGAAAAATGGGCAAAAAAAAAAGCATCAAGTGTTATTCAGAAGTCACAAATGTGACTAATAGGATGAATACTCTGAACATGACAAACAAAAACGTGAATGTGAGCAAGACTTCTGTGCATAACATGCTCACAAAATATCAAGATGCAGGTGATTTTAGCAACCACAAGAGAAGTGGACGTCCTAAAAAAACAAGCCCATGTGATGATAATACCATAAAGCAGATTGTCATGCTGTGTCCGATGAGTTCATGCACAAAAAGAAAGTCTTATCTACATTACAAAGGGTGGTGATATTAGCACTGTTTCCCGATATTTCACCAGAAATTTTAGTATCAAAATCATATAAACTTGCACATAAATCTAGACTAACGCCTGTAATGAAAATAAGAGACGAGTTTACAAAGCATCATCAATCTCGAGATTGGTGTCAAGTTTGCTCGAAACTGCTCAAGATTGGTATCAAGTTTTTCTTTTCCAATGAATCTACTGTGTCAAGTTGCATCACGTCACAAACATATTTGATGACCAAATTACATATGGTTTCATGAAAAATACACTGTTAACACTATGAAACATCTATCCGCCAAATCAAATGGAGTGCTATGTCAGCATCTAGTTTATCCTTTTTGCTGAGAGGGCAAAAAGGGCACTACCGTGAATGGTTCTATTTATGTGGATATGTTACATGAAAAGTTGGTAACTCATAATCAAGTGCATAAATCCATTATCTTTATGCATGATGGTGCTCCATGCCACAGATTAAAGGTAGTAAAGGAGTTTGTGCAGAGAAAAATCAAACTGACCTGGTGACAATCCCAGCTTCAGTCCAAATCGAGAATTTATGGACCATTTTTAAAAAAGACAAGGTAATAGAAAAACAGCCATCAAATTTCAAAGCTTTGATTGACACGATAAAGTATATGTGTGGAGCAAAGACATTTCAAGTGACTACTGCAAATCCCTTATTGAGAGTATGCCACATTGTATTCTGTCCGTTATAAGAAACAAAGGTAATCGGATAAAGTACTGATTTGTTTTATGTACTAAAAAAATGTAAGTATTCATATGTAATGTCATATTTTCAAATATCTCTGACAAATAATTAGTTGTTTTTGTGAAATTGTTAATTTTCAATAAAATGATAGATGATCTTAAGCTTTTGCAAGTAACTTAGATATGCTGAAAGATAAAATATGACATTTTGCTTTTTACAAAATAGTTTAGATATTATAATTTTCTATTTGCTTGATATTTGCTATGAAAACAATACTTTTCTTTAGTGAGGAGAGTAAAATTAAAAATGATGGATCTAATGACTATCAGACTATCAAAAATTATTTTCTAGAACAGCTGGGGAATTTTTTTTTAAAACAGTCAATCTTTCTTCCCATTGCACTATCCATAACTCTAGTTGAAACGCTATAATTTCTAGGGAAAATATGCACTGAACTAGACTTGAAAATAAACACTCACTACAAGTAAATTAAACAATGCAGTTTGGCAATTAAATAAAACACATAACCGCCCCTTCTCCCATTCTGTTTTATAGGAAAAACTGCCTGGAAATTTACTAACTGCGCATGCCTTTCCTACCAAATTCTTATCTCTCAAATGCATATATATATTACTAGTATATATAACTATACTTATCGATTTTACAAAAAATCCTTTATAGGTTGGCTACTAAACTAAAATTGCTTACTGGCCATATACTATTAAGCAAAAATTTGAATTTTCAGGTCTACATTGATCCATGGATATTTTTGGTTAACTGTATAAATGGGGTTGAAAACTAAAAATTATCTTGTTAAAATCTCCATAAAACAATCTGTGCAAACTGCGGAGAAAAATTTATGTACCATCTTTGATCACAGTAATAATAATCTTTAATCACAGTAATAACTATTTAAGAATAGTTTTAAGTACGCCACACATTAAAAAAAAAAAAAAAAAATTAAATCAAAAATCATATAAGGCTCTTGGCTTAGAAAGTAGTATATGGTAAGGGAAATGTTGCTGTTTATAAATGAATATATTTGGCTTCAAACAATTTGTAATGATTAGCTGTCATACAAAGTAATTTGTTTATTTTGTTTTTTCCCCCAGTTATAGCAGGTCATTTGGCAAATATTTTAAAAAATAAAATTATATTTATCTTGCTCATGAAATATCCAAAATTTGTGATGAAACAAATAATCAAACCTTCATGTGTGTATTTTACACAAGAGATTACTGTAGACTCCCTCTAATATGCACATCTTGGAACCAGAGATTGTATAAATTATAGAATTTTGTGGATTATCAGTCATTGCTGTATAAACTAATGTGTAAAAATGACTCATTAGTACATCCTGAGTTATTTAATTTAAAAAACTCTATAATACTTTTAAAGCAAAATTAACCTAATTTTATAAATTTTGCTGTTTGTTTTAAAATTTTCAAACACAGATTTTATTGTCATTAAAGGATTTTTGATTTAAAATTTCTTTTGTCTTACAATCTATGAATAGTCTTCTTTCTTGTTCTGTAATAAAACTATGTTTCTGTATAAAATCAAAGTATTTATATTCCAAAGCTAAGCCCTGCTCAAAACTTTTTCTCCTTTATCATCAGAATTAATGTCAGAATTAACTTTTGCAGAATTTAATACACTATTGTAATTTATTGTAAATTTAACTGTTTACATCTAAAATGTATTGCGGATTCAAGTTGTTCAAGGATTATAGAGTCACAGTTTAATGAGAGCTAACCGTACTTTGCATTTTTGTCTTTTATAAATTGGTGAATTAAACAGATTTTCCCCTGAAAAATGGATCAGTTTTCCTATTTGATTAGCATTCACATTATTTGTTCACTAGCTTTTATTTTAGGATTTCTTAAACAGTAGGCAGCACCTTTCACGGTAGAAGTAAATAAATAAATCCTGTCCCAATTTCCTTTTAATGATTCATTAAAAACAAAACCATTAAGATTATGTTAAATAAATGGTAATTTTATATATAATTTATCACAAGAGAATGGCACTAATTTTAGAATGTTGTAACACATAAATAAAATTGACACAAATATATATAAATTTTAAGGCGATAATAAAATGTTTCTTTTAACCTTCCGACAGCTGAGGATGTAGGGCCAATGTTGCTTCAAAAATGATTTTTTCCAATGATTTCTACAATCTATATATATATATATATATATATATATATATATATATATAAATTGAACGATTTTAATTGAAAATTATGCATAAACTACCGTATGTACAAAAAAAAACCATCTCTAGCATATCTGTTACAAATGAGTAACTATAGACCAAGACTAAGGATAAAGATAGAAGGTAACTTATCACTACAATGGAAAGGGGGATGAGAAGAATAATAGGATATAAAATTCACAATTAAAAGTATATAAATATAAATAAAAATAAAAAGAAAACACGGCAAAAATGAGAAAAGGCAATAAAAATTAGCTCAAGATAAAAGATTAAGACATAGAGAACAATCAATTGAAACTACACAAAAAATGGCGGTTAGTTCGAAATTGCATTCTCATCAGGACAGCCATACAATTCGAATGAAAACCGATAGAATAGCCAGTTTCTGACAATGGCGATAGTATTTAACTATAGACACCATTGGAACTGTCTACTGGCTAGTGGAAGGAGAAAAATAAATCAATTGAATTACAAATCAGAAAAATAATAATACCTCCTCGAACAGAAATATGAACTCACAAGCATTGTTACCACGTGTAAATTGAACAAGAAACTGAGCATTTCACCTCACTTCGTCAATGCGAGTGGGCACCGGAATGAATACATTTGAACGATACATAATATGTATGGAGACTTTCTAAAATAGTAATCAGTATAGGACTTAGGACAAGGGGAAATAGTCTTTCGAAAATATTAAACAGTATTAGACTAAGGCCAAGTGGTAAATTAGTGATAAGAATGGGTGAATTCTCAAAATTGAGTTATCCAATCAAAGATAAATAATGCATGTGTAAAATTATTACTTGGTATATTTGAAATTATTAATAATATTATTTACAAATACTTCCAGATATTGGTAATTTTGACAAATGCGTTTAAAATTATTGATGTGGAGGAAGTGAAACCGAGGATCAGAAAATCGATGTATTCGAAATAGCTGGTTTAAAATGACGTTTCTAAACAATTTAATAGAATTACAAGATTGATATGATAGCAGCTTTATGATAGTGAAGTTGTAAGAATCTTTTTTATCATATAGATTGGTGATTACATGATTATTGAGGGTATCTAAATTTAGGTCTAAATAATTTACAGTTTGACTAACGCTAGGCTCATTAGGAATTAATTCTAGGTTAGATGGGTAAAAATCAATATTAATAGGATAGGAATCATCAATGATAATACAAATTAAGTCGTCAACATATCTATATATAATATATGAATTAGAGTTAAAATGACATTCATAATAATAAAGATATAAGTTAGCGAGTATACTACTACTACAGCCACCTTGTGGTACACCAGATGTTTATAAATAAATGTTATCACCTTGGATAATATAATTGTTGTATAACACAAAGTGCAAGAGCATAGGAAAGTTTTTGACATTAAATGCAACATTATTGGAAGATAGATAATCATGATAAAGAGAGATAATAACTTTATATAAATCTTGAATGACAATATTATTAAATAGGTCTTTAAAATCAAAGGTATGGAAACCAAGAATTTGTGGAAGCTT
This sequence comes from Amaurobius ferox, assembly GCA_951213105.1. NCBI lineage: Eukaryota > Metazoa > Arthropoda > Arachnida > Araneae > Amaurobiidae > Amaurobius > Amaurobius ferox. The sequence continues at coordinate 107,919,865 of OX578151.1, forward strand.
GCTAAGGTGATTTACTAAATCAAAACTATTGTTCAAAATGAAATATCCTTTATTCCTAAATTTATATATTTCAAAAAACAAGAATGTAATGGATAATTAATACCACCTATTAGATGAAATATGATATCAAATATGAATCAAAGGTATGGAAACCAAGAATTTGTGGAAGCTTGCTAAGGTGATTTACTAAATCAAAACTATTGTTCAAAATGAAATATCCTTTATTCCTAAATTTATATATTTCAAAAAACAAGAATGTAATGGATAATTAACACCACCTATTAGATGAAATATGATATAAAAACTTAAATATTGTATATATAAGACTATCAGTGCTTAAACAGGAAAAACTGTATGAGCAAATAAATAGAGGAAAAATAATCAATAAATTGTGGGATGAGCAATTTTTGCTGCATTCATGTTCACAAAGAAATCGTGAGATAAGCAGCCACAGGGTTAACTTATTATTCTAAACCAGGCCTGACTAATCCAAATCATTCTGCAGGCCACCTGACAAACTGCAATTTTCCCTCAGGGGACAAAAAAAATGTGCTTTCAAATTCAAAATAAAATAAATAAAACTATATGAAAATTTGTTTCATTTAATCATTTTAGTACATGAAAACATCAGTGGGATATTTGCTTTTCTATATCAATACAATTTTTTTAGGTCTACATCAATTTTGGTTGTACATTTTAATTTATTTTTCAAATTTTCATTTGTTAATGAAGCTTGATATTTACTTTTCTTGAAGAATCATTAAAAAAATTGTGTAAATAACCTTAATTTAGAATAAAAAATTTAAGCATCCTAAATTACAAAATACTACCCTTTAAGCTAATAAGTATGAGGAATAAAGCTATTATCAGATTTTCAAATCAAGGTTTATTGACTTGTATCAATTTACCTTGCTTCAATACTGACCAGATCTTTCATCTCATTAGCAAGATCTGGTCACACTATAGCATTGAATTCAAACGCTATAGTTATGTATCTATTTCTTTTAAGATCTATTATTTTTCTGTGCTTTTTCAAAATGGCGATCCAAATCTGCATATAACATTTCATATAAAATCAATAGTACAAAAGCAAGATTAAGCACTTTTAAGCACTCTACAAAGAAATGAAAAAAAATTATATATAAAGACTGTTAAGGGAATTAATTTTTCAAACTAAATTTAAAGTCTTAAATACTTTTAAGGTGCATATGAACCCTGTCTAATAACTCCTGATCTAAGGGAGTTCTTAAGAAACCAATGCTCAAATTTGGTATTCACTTAAACCTAATTTAAACTAACAGAATTTTCCCCTGATAGATATTTGTTTCTAAAACTAAATCAGCATGACTTTAGCATAAAATTATCTAATAAAAGGGTCATTCCACACCAAATCATCCAGGAAAAATCAAATTTGTCACCCACCACCTCCGATTTTGATGAAACTTTGTATGTTTTATCTTCTCACATAGTTATGAAAGTATACCAAATTTTATCTCTTTATCTCAACTGGTTTTTGTTGTATAGGACTTTGAAATATTGGTAAAATAACCGTTTTTGCCGTTTCCGAACCTCCGAAAAGAACTTGTACTTTCAATGAAAAATATTTGTATCTGTGACATTTATAGTGCAAATCTTATGGAAATTTGCAGTATTGTTGAGTGAACTGTGCTGATTCCAGAAAAAAATATGACAACACTTTATGTTTATTTGTTTTATAAACAAAAAATATTGTTTATAAGTTTTTAGTAACTTTTTAGCACGAAAACGGTGTTTTACAAAAAAATTCATATCTCTAAGAGGCAAAGTGATAATGAAGTCAAATTTTTTTTTAAATTAATCTACAACATATTTCCTATTTTAAGAAACAACAAAATACTTGGCATTTTATTTGCTTTATTGTATAAAAATATTTTTATTATTTTTTTTTACTATCGATAGGCCTACTTGTGAGTTTTATAGGTACCACATTATAAATTAAACAACAAATAGCTACAAATTTGTTTTAAAATATATAATAGCAATTATACTACAAGTTACAATTCAATGAAAATTATTATACCTATTATAATAATAAAATCAGTAAATAAATTGACAAAATAAATTAATAGTAAATTACAGTAAATTTAATTTACTTAAAAACATATTTTGGAATACATTGTTAACATACTAGATGATTTTAAATATAACAGCTTAATATTAATTTATATATACATAATATTATTTGAAATTGGGGTTGGGTATCAACAAAATACTTTTTATCATGAAATTACATTTCCTATAAAAATATATACTTTTAGAAATAGTATACATTTGGTACAATATTTCATTTGTCAAAATAAAGTCAAGAGAAGCATAATAATTTTACAACTAGCCTAAAAATTAATTGTTTTCTATTTTTCAAGTCCTTCATTACTAATTTCTTATTTGTTCCATTAGGTGGTTGAGTTTTTGATCTGCGATGTTCATATCTCTGTTATGAAAGTAATATACCCTTCCTGAGCCTTTAGTTGTGGGAGGGTCCACGATACTTAAAATGTTCTGTAATGGGACAAAACAAATATCGTCTTTCTGATATGGCCAGTAAAATGATTTAGATGGACCAAAAGGATGCATAAACTTGATTTGCACATCACACTCTTCTTCATTTTTTGAAAGTACAAGACCAAAAAACCAATGGTTATCATAGACACAAGCCACATAGGAGTTTGTACAAATTTGCACCATAGTCACTTGCTCGGAAGGATTTTGTTTTCCACAAATGTTAAAGACCAAACTATAATTTGAATCAGAACTTATCCTTTTTGTACCTATTTCATTTTCTGACAGTGGAGAAAAACAATGAAAACTGCGAGTACCAGGTACTGTTTTCGCTTGTGAGAAACGGGATTCTAGTTGTTGTCTGCAAGTGGATAAACTTTCTTTCTTCAACAGGGAAAAAAATATTTTCTCTATTCTAGATTGGCAAAACTCCAAAACTTTATCTACATTAGTGATTGTATTGCCAGGATCAGGTTGCAAACTTTCCTTTGTTAGAAGACGTTTCACTGTTCCTCCTATACCATCACATGGAGATTTGCCGTGGCTCGTAGCAAAAAAAGACCAACATCCTTTTAAGTTGAAATCGTTTTGATGGTGACACAGATTTATGAAGTTCTTACAATTCTTGTACTGCCCAGCACAACCATCACTGAAATAGTGCACAGTTTGAACACGGGAAAACCTGTCATTTAAAAACTTTGCAACAATTCTTTGGGTTTCATAAACAAAACCCACATCATGTTCCAAATCATCTGAGATTACGCACAAACTTGAAACAATTAGATCCTTTCCGTGCTCATTACAAGTATAAATTACTACTGGATGTAGAGAGCAGCTATCTTGTGTCCAGTGGTAACCTTGCACTTCGTCTTGAATAACATAAGTGTAGTTTTCACTAAAGTCTACTAAAACGATTGCTTCATCTGGCTGAAGTTTTGTTTTTAACTCTTTCAGATAGTTAGACTGAGACTTTGTGATAAAAGAATGGGGTAAAAGTTTTTCAAGACTGTCCACAAGGTGATTTAAATATTCATCAAATGAAACTGCCACTGTGACCTGCTGTGTTCTGTCGGTAGTCACCCATGCACTGTATGTGACTTCATCTTCTTGGTCCCATTCCTCAAATTTGTTTTGCAAGATTTTTTTAAGATTTTCATTTGAAGGATATTTACAACAGTGTCGAAGCATACAATCTCTGTTGTCCATTGAACAAACTAAGTGATTCATCAAATCATGGTATGTTTCCTCTATTGCACATGCATGTAACAGCAGAATTACATTTTGGTGTATTGTACATACACATACAGAATGAGTCCCTGAGGAACCAGCTAACACACACCACTTGGGGCGAAGCAAACAAAATTTTGAGAAACCGATTTTTACAGCAGGATATTCTAATTTAAACGCAGCATACAGTTCATTGAGGTTACAAAGCAACAGTCTTTTTTGTTCATATACATTTTTGGATATGCTAATTTTGTCTTTTTTACCTGGCATGATCCGTGAATACTCATCATTTTGATAGAAATTTTTAACCAAATCAATTGTCCCTTGGTGAAGTAATTTCCCGTTTCTTGGATCAGGTAAAGCTATGATGCCTTTTTCTGTAAGTAATTCTCGTGCTTTACGAACTGTATACTCAGCAACACCGAATTCTTCAGCAACTTTTTTTCTACTCCATGAGATTGGGGCCAGAGTTAACAGCTGAATTTTTTCGCGACGAGTAACAGGTGTTTCCAGTTTCTCTTTAATCATCTCAACAAGCATGTCCAAGTCATTAGCCTTTTCTTGAATATTCTGTGGTATGTGTTCTGCTTTTTTCTCTGGAGAAACGTCTTTTTCAAAAACTTTGCATACTTTATTTTTCATTATCGAACAAGCCGAATCCAATTTTCTTTTAGCATAATTGGACCTCATATGAGAAGGAACTGCATGAAATTTGAATGGAGATTCTCCAATATCAGTTAAAGATGTATTTATTTCTTCTAAAGCTTTTTCTTTGCTCAAAGTACTCTCAATGTCACAAATATCTTGAAAATTGTCAGTGTTGGGCTCTTCAGTTTCAAAACTTTCATTATTTACCTTTTTTTGCGTATTAAATTCTTCTCTACAGGCATTGCATATCTTCTGTCCAGGGATTGCTTTAATAATAACTTTAGAAATATTATTGGTTTGGTTAGAAAATTCCAAAGATACAGGTCTTAAAGTTTTTGTTATTCTTTTCTTATGCCTTTGAAATGGATCAAAACAGCATGTTTGATAAGTTTCATATTTGTTTAAGTAATATATTTTGTGGTGCACACAAATATTTAAAAATAGGTCAGTACTTACACCACTTCTTAGTACAATGAGTTTTTTTTCTAATTCACTCAACAATTCAACACTTATTAGTTTCACTGACTTTGTATAGCTTTTTTTGTGACATTCTGTTTTACAATGTTGCCCCACACTACAGTATAATTCACTTTTTTCTTTTGATTGCGACATCCTTAAATGATAAAAAAATAAAAATGCAACTACATCTTATGATTATTATAACTATAAAATTGTTTACTAAATGAATTAAATTATTAAAAAGCAATATAAGCACTAAATCTTCCAAGCACTAACAAATCTAACAAAGCACTATATACTATTATTTATTAAAATATAATGATATTCAGTTAAGTTAGTAAACCATGTATGTTTACACACCACCATCCATAGCTTGTAAAATATTTTTCTTGTGTTGCCATATTCATGAACTAACTTTTTTGGAAATGAAAAATGTTGCCAACAAACTGGAAAATATTACTACAAATATTGGTTTGAAAAAATCAATTTTATTTACATTGAGTTATTTATAAAATGACCCATTTTACCCCACCCCACCCTACTAATGTTCACTCTAATAAAACTAGCCCACAACTGACCATACCAAGGGCCAGCCAGATCTGAGCATGTTGGGTAATGAAAGGCAAACCATCAGTTCCTATAAACCTGCTGAGTAAGAGAGAGAGCAAGTGGAGCCAGACTTCTTATTTTACCAATTAATATATTAATTTTTTAACACACCTATTAATTAATTTTTTTTGTATAATTGTTATTATATATTTCAAAACAAATTTGTAGCTATTTGTTTAATTTATAATGTGGTACCTATAAAACTCACAAGTAAGCCTATCGATAGTAAAAAAAAATAGTAAAAATATTTTTATACAATAAAGCAAATAAAATGCCAAGTATTTTGTTGTTTCTTAAAATAGGAAATATGTTGTAGATTAATTTAAAAAAAAATTTGACTTCATTATCACTTTGCCTCTTAGAGATATGAATTTTTTTGTAAAACACTGTTTTCGTGCTAAAAAGTTACTAAAAACTTATAAACAATATTTTTTGTTTATAAAACAAATAAACATAAAGTGTTGCCATATTTTTTTCTGGAATCAGCACAGTTCACTTAACAGTACTGCAAATTTCCATAAGATTTGCACTATAAATGTCAAAGATACAAATATTTTTCCTTGAAAGTACAAGTTCTTTTCGGAGGTTCGGAAACAGCAAAAACGGCTATTTAACCAATATTTCAAAGTCCTATACAACAAAAACCAGTTGAGATAAAGAGATAAAATTTGGTATATTTTCATAACTATGTGAGAAGATAAAAAATATAAAGTTTCATCAAAATCGGAGGTGGTGGGTGACATGGCCTGGATGACTTGATATGGAATGACCCAAAATGCATTTCGAAATGCAAACTAAGTATTGATTTTTTTTCCCGTGCCTCAATCCAAATCGTACATTGAAAAGCAAAACTTAAAACAAATGTTCAGAATAGAGGCAAATTTTTTAACGCAAATGCATGTTCAGAATAGAAGCAAAAGTGAATGAATGTATTACAAAATAGTTGCTTTAAAAGACTAGTGATATTAAGCAAGATATTTTCTCTTAAATATGGTTCATATCAAATTAAATGTGCCTGTGTACATTTGTGCAATACACTATCATAGCACAGTTTGTTATTTTATGAAACAATTGGTGATGCAATTATAGCTTTATCTGGTAGCAGCTAACTAATAATCTTTAAATGTACCCAGGATTTAATTTGTGTGTGTGAACTATAACTAATAACTTGTTTAAATTGATTAGTTATCTGGAAGTAGCTAACCAATAACCTTAAAGTTTAGCCAGCATTTTTGGGTACGAACCAGGCATGTGGAGTCGGTACCGCAAACCTTCAACTCCTCTTTTATCTACTGTTTAACTCCTCTTGTATTCTAATATCCAATTACTGACAAATATCAAATAATTTTTAATTTCTTAGGTCAATAGTTTTTTAATTGGTAAACATCTGATGTCTTTTTCATTTATTACCTAAAAACTATTTTAAAAAAACTATTAAAAATTAAATATTCCAAAATAAAATTGTTTTGGATAGTTTTATTTGGGAGAGTCTGTATATCTTTGCTGACTCTGACTCTACCCCAAACTGCTACAGGCTCCAATTCCAGTCTTGGTGTAAACTATAGCTAATAACTTGTTTAAATTGATTAGGTTATTCAACCCCAGCTCTTGGAAAAAAAAAAAATATTGAACAAAAGTAATCAGTCAGTTATTCATTTTCTTACGTTACCTAAACCTTTTTTTATTTATACTTGTTTGTCAGTGTCCATGAAAAATATATGTACAAAATAATTTTGATATCAAATTATATCTGTATCTTTACTTATATCTATTGCATAAAACTATAAATTGTACTATGTGGGATAATTATTTGTTACATTTAGTTTATTAAATCACTGGCTTCTAAGCTACAGAATCATAATTTTAGCTTACAGATACAATGAATATCATAAATTCAAATTCCCTATATATTTTGTACTTTTCCTGACACGGTTTCTAACATCTTTGCTATAATTAAATATCAGCTCAAACCGTGGTTAATTGGAAAAGTTTCAAATAAGTAACAAAAGTAAGAGAAAATGTGGGGAGAGAGGGATGTGCAATCGTAATAAGTTGCAAATAGAACTATTAATTTTAATCACTTTATTATTTTTTTAAAATCATTTAGTTCATATTATACAAAAATAGCACAAAATCATGTTCACTGACAAACAATTTGGCCCAAGCCTCAAAGGGTTTGCCAGGCTTGGGTTCTACTTTAAAAATTTCTTCAAGCTCTGGCCAGATTTGAAAATTGGTACTGTTGGCCAGATCAGACCTATAAAATTACATCTGCTGTGAGCTGCTACATAGACAATGTTTTCAATTTTTGAGCTAGTACACAGTAAACTAAGATAATGTTTCATAAGGAGGATCTGTGGACCGCGAAGAAATATAAAATTTGACTGTCAGTTAAAGCTAAACAAATGTTACTTAAAAGCTTTAAAAATAGAAATCTTATATGAATGAAATTTTTAGATTGAAAATAACTCATATTTAACCGTGTAATATAGAATGGAGCCTTTTATATCAATTTGGTCAATGAGTAATACATTTGTTGGACAGTTTTCAATTTTAACTATTGAAATGGAATGTCTAGAATCTAAATTTTTATGCATATTATCAAAATATATATGATTATGATGATCTAAGACTTGATCAGGACCTGATTTACACATACGCCACTACCAAAGCTCTTTGGAGTCTACAAAATCTGAAAATTGTAAAAGTTTTTTCACCCTGCAATATGCTATTCAATTTGCTCTAATAAAATTTGCAATACTACATTAAAAACTCATTTTAAATTTAAATTTAATATATTGTTATTCTGATGCTTTCTCTTAATGTTTATATGATAAATTTTTCTTACTAAATATTAAAAAAAAAAATTCTTACTGTATATGCAATTAAATAGTTATTAAACAATCAATAAAATTAATTGTTTTTCCAAACAATATAAATATATTTTGATAAATAAAGTAATAAAAAAATATTTATAAATAAAATGCATTTGTGGTTAAAAACTTCAGTTAATAAAAACATAACATTCTAGCATAAAACAAACATTTAAGGATGTCAACCAGTTTCAGAAGCAAAACTAACATTCTTTACAATAAAGCATTCACTTCATAAAAGCATGTATATTTGTAGACATGCTTTTGTTTCAATATATATTGTTCAGAAAAATATAAAAATAATTTATATTATTATCAGTTTTTTTTTTGTATGTGTGTGTGTGTGTGAAATACCTCACTTGAAAAATTCTCAAATTTTAGGAAAGTAGTAGAAATATTTCAAATTCTTTGTGGCAATCTTTTGATCAGTCTTCTATAAGTTGGGGTCTGTCACTGATGTATTAATAAGCGACAACAAGTTACATTGGCTTTAAAAATTACATTGGGCATTTCCATTGCTCAAATATAAATGCAAAATTGTAAAAGGATATTTTCTTTATAAAACAAAAAGTCTTAATTATAATTTCATAACTTTTTATCTTACCTTTATCAGTAGAAAGAGCTGGATGGAAATAAGGATCCAATATCGCAATTCGATCTCGAAGAGCCATAGAATGTGAATCAACACCCTGAATGCTATTATACTGTCCTGTACATAGAATACAAGGAGCCAATTCATTTTGGCTGTTGCAGTAACAGTTTACACTTGATAGGCGAGAGAATTTAGGATTTGTTACATGCAACCCAGGAATAAAAGCCAATTTACGTTTGCGAAATGCACCAACATTGAGAGGCTTTGTCCGACAGCAAGATCCTTCCACATCTGTATCAGATTCAGTTCTGTCTGGATCTTCAAGCTCTGTTGGAAAGGATTCACTTACTGTGTTTTTAACAACACGAGACACATCACTCCGATCGAGAAACCCATTTAGAGGTAGAGGGAAATTTTTCAGAGACACTTCTTTTACTGAAGACTGCAAGCTTGCATTATCAGATCCAAGGATGGATAATGCAGAACTTGGACAGGCAACAGGGTCCTCTAAACATACATTGCCCTCTGCTTTGGTTATATCACTCCATCGCTCATCGAACTCCTTGATACGGTGTTCCAGTTCATGATTACGAGCTAAAAGCCATGTTGAGGAGCTACCCAGCCTTGCGCGTTCCGCCAAGTATTTCCATAATGCCTTCTTGTTACTATAAAGACAATGTGAATGTGCTAAGTTTGTATACTTCAAATAAATACACTCCATAACTAATAAAACAACTTGTACTTTTATTAAGTATTTTATTGCTAAATTTATAGTAAAAACAATCAAAGATACTTATATAAAGCTCTAAATCAAGAAATGAACAGAAACATTTTTTTAACGAATTACAAAAAAGTGATACATCATTGAGTAATCATGTCAGTTCAAGACAGCTAAAGAGCATTTTTCTTTGTGTGTGTATGTTTGATCAATTTTTTTCATAATTAAGATAGTACTTTGGATGGGTGTTGAAACTGTAAAATTGTTCTGTGAAATAATATTCCTGTTAATATTTTGTTACAATTTAAATATGCATGTAATTATTTAAATATGCATGTAATTATCTATGAGATAGGTAATGCTAGATAGAGTTATGGAAATAAATAGGTTGGTTGAATAATTAATTAAACAAGAGTATCTTCATCCAACGATAGAGAATTTACTATCAATGCTACAATTAAAATTCGCATGTTTCATGCAACAGAAACACATAGAATCTCCAAGTTGGATTATTAATAAGAATCAAAAAGTGTGCCGCAGCACTTGTGCTGTGAACTCTCAAAGGTGCAGGATATAGACTACGTGACAGTGAAAATGAGACACCAAGAAGGAATGGGCAGAAAAATATGCAAATTGCAGGGAAGGCGCAGCTCGCCAAGTTATGTAAATGATGCGAAATGCACATTTTTAATTTCACATAAAAATAATTTTAATAATAAAAATATTTTTATAAGTCCTTAAAATAAAAAATATTTATTCAATCAATTATTTGCAAGTTTTATAAATTATACACTATTTCCTCCTAAAAGGAGACTATTTCACGTATTAAAAATATTTTTTTCAAAATAACAAAATCATTTCAGTTATTTTATTTCACAAGATTGATTTTATCTTATAAGAAATGAAACAGTTGAATAATAAATATATCTTATATTGTCAACCAAATTATCTTCCAAAACTATCTAATGAATACTATCTATCGTACATCATCAAAATCTGCAGAATAAACAAATTAATATTTTACTATCAACTCAAAATCAAATTGCAAACAATCGCTCAAAATCATTTGAATGTAATCTATCGCTAAATACGAATGAACGCTATCACATTGGCCGACACATTTGGCAAATGTCGAAAATCATTTACTTGTATTACTAATTTAGTATATTACTATTGAGCGAAAAGTATTCAAATGCAAAACTGCTAAATATGACGGCTGACAGATTTGGCAATCGTCAAAAATTATTCAAATAATTTATTTACTTGTATTACTAATTTAGTATACCACCAAGCTAAAAGTATTCGAATTCAAATTACAACTAAATGCGGTGGCCGATAAATTTGGCAATCATCCAAATAGTTGGTTCATTTACTAATCTAGTTGGCAGTACTAATATCGAACGAAAAGTATTCAAATAGTTTTTGAACTGTTGAACTTGGGGAAAGTGCTACTACTGATCAAAAAGTATTCGAATAGTTCCTTATTGCTATCTAAAATATCGAATGATCTGAAACTATAAAGTTATTTGATAGTTTCAGTCGACTGAATGCCATTACTAGTCATACCTAAAGGAGCTACAAGACAAACTTTATTGCAACACAATCAATAATATACAGACATTGAATGTGAATAATATGAATCAATAATACACAGACATTTGAATGTGTCAAAAAACAATTACCAAACTTTTCAAATTTTAAATAAAAAACTAATAAATATTGGGAGCTAAAATTTTGCATAGTTCTATATGAATGGGCAACAAATAGCCAAGTTTTTAAAAAATTGGTGTCAGTCAAGTTGGGGACTGCATTGATTTGACATGATCTATAGAGATCAACCACGATGGGAAAATGGGAGGTCTCTGTTAATCTTATCTTTGAATAAAGATTTTAATTTTTGCTTTTAGTAGAATAAAGAATAAAAACTAAAATAAAATCTTTAATTTTATTTTTAGAATTTTATTTTTAGAATTTTCATCGTCCCAAATCCCACAAACATGGCCACCAGCTGTGCTCTCACGTTCTGGAGTCATAAATTCTTTAGCTAGTAACGGTCTCGTGTTTCTATTGGATGAGTGGATGATTACCTAATAAAGGGATATTTGGGGTGGGCGAAATGTATCAGTAACCTTATAACTATATGTTGACACCAATGACATAGCTAGATTTTTTATTTTGGCTCGTCCAAAAAGAATTTCAGGACGCCCTTTCATTTAATGTAAATTTTTTGGTCTTAGTAAGCCAAAATTATATTCAATAAGGGTGGGCTGCTATGTTTAATTCATATGTTTGTCAACTACCTTATCAATTTTATAAAATAACTAAAATTTGTAAAATAAATTGAATTCACATTGACTATTTCATTTACGTTTTTCAATGATGAATTTAAGGATAATTTTAATAATGCAAAAGAAATGTTCCCTACTTTAATAATAATAAATTACTACAAGCTTTAAAACAATTTGCAGTAGCATCTTGGGAATCCTTATTTTTATAACTTTTTGCAAAATGATTCATAAAAAAATTGTCAAGTTAGACAAATGACATACCATTTGAGATCATTATTTTAAATACAAGCATAGCCGTTTAGAAAAATATTAAATAAAAACTATAAGAGAAAAATTAATTTTGTATGAGCTGAAACTTGTCAAAGAAAAAATTTCAAAGTATTCAATATGTAATGCCCCTTTCTCATTCCATGCTCTGAAACAGTCACTTCGCCTCACTTTATGACGGTATGTCACTTGCTGGCAACTCAGAAAGATGAAAATGAAAAGAATTTAGTTAGTGATATTTAGACAGAGCAGACCATTTTAATAGAATTAGTATTTGGCTCTCAGTATTTGGCAAAATTGTTAATATTTGAATTTTTTTAAACCCTCACTTTCATAAACTAGGGTATAATTTTACTGAAATATTATATATATATATATATATATATATATATATATATATATATATATACCAGTATCATAAGAATTTTGACAGGAGGCTGAGCGCTTAGCATTTTAAATTAGAAATGATTTTACTGTTATTGCAAGTGAGATTTATATTTGAATTCCTGCACTTTGAATAGTACTGTAGCATAAAAATACAAAAAGTGCAAGAAATGCATGAAATTTTAAAATGTTACAGATGTAAGACAAATACATACAAGATATATATTTTAAATGCTTTCATATTTCTAAATTAGATCAACCTTTGCAACCATCATATTAAATATGGAGATATAAATTAAAATATTATAAGCAAGTGGCAGAAAAGATATATCAATTTTGTAAATATAAACAACTAGAACTAACAAAATTGAACAATTCAAGAGTGCACTGAAAATGGGTGAAAAATAAATTTGGAAGGTAACAAGCTTAATTGAAAATTTCTGTAATCAACAATGTCCTTAAACAATTTTGTATATTAATTACTAGCCGCCTTCGGCGACCAGCCTGTTCGCTACCCTTGAAAATTCTGACCGTGGCAAACTCGCTGGCACCATAACCCCGTGGATTTGTTGTTGAGACCCAGACCATCCGACCTACCAAAAAGGTTTAAGGTAACTATTTGGATGGTCAGGAAGTGCCACCCAATTTAGACCGGAACCCAGTGGGGGAGGCATCCACAGGGACCTTACCCTCTTTCCCCTACTACCAACCTCTCAGAAGGACTTACGGACCCACATGTTTAATGTGATCGTACGCCACGTGAACACAGCGGCAGTTTTGGCAGTGATGGGAATCGAACCCAGGTCTACCGAGTGCAATTCTTGCATGCTAACCACTGAGCTACAGCGCCCTCAACCCCCGTGGAGTTAGTTTGGTTTAGTTTAATGACGTTAAAACTAATAATGAAATTTTAAGGCACTGCAACAATCTCCATAACTTTCTTTTTATTTATTTTTTTATTTCTGCAGTGTTTAAGTTTTTTCATTGTGGTCCCAACCACCACCCGATGTAAACACTACATCGCCACAATTCAATCCAGCATAATGAGCCAAAAACCTTATAAAAAGCAAACACTAATTCGGTTTTTAATTGTCCCTAGGCCAAAAACCGTACAAAAAGTTTTTAATTAAAACACGAAACAAAATTATAAAATGTTTACAAATTAAACAAAAATCTAAATACAGTGCTAGAAAGAGAGATTTATAAAAAAAGAAAAAGTTTATGTTCTTAAAAGAACAATAAATTCTTATCTTGAAGAAACTGCTTATATCCTGAAAAATCTAAATACAATTCTAGAGAAGTTTATGTTCTTAAAAGAACAATAAATTCTTATCTTGAAGAAGCTGCTGGAATGAATGTTTGGGTTGTGTTGTAAGAAAAAATGACATTTTAAAAAAATTAATAAATGTATTTAAAATGAAAAGTAATTTATTTCAAAAATATAAATTTATTCCAATAAAATGGATGAATTCAAATAAAATGAATGGTTTGTTTTAGTTTAATGACGTACATTCATTATTTGGCAGGCACAAACATTGTATGTTCCATTCGATTTAACTATTCATGTTCCATTCGATTTCGCTATTGCGTATTCAGAACCGTGATGTCCCCTCCACCTCCCCTCCTCCATAGAAAGACCGTGCATCTGCGGAAGCAAAAAACTTCTACGTGTGAAAAATGCGGATGAAAAACTTCTTTAGCGGTTTGCTGAGAAATTGAAATTCGGAAATTCTTAAAATCTGGATTCTGCAGCTACTTTTTATTATTTCTTAATCAGATTGGACTTGTAAGAAAGCCTGATGTTTGAGCTTTCTAAAAATGTAAATTATTAGTCGAAATTGTCGGTACTTTCTCCGATGTGAGGATTTAAAAACAAAAGTTTGTTTTTTTGAGCCGAAAGTGGCTTTTGTTTTAAAATCTTTAAAAAATATTAGAATTTGTCCCTGAGATTTGAAATTGCTATATTTTTACTCGCAATTATCTGCTCTTTCCAATCGTGTGATTTGTTTTGTTTTTTTACGAAGTCTGGATGGTGGGGAAAATGGGGGAAAAACAGTCGAAATCGTATAAAACATTAAATAAAAAAAAAAAAATTCAAATTTTAAAAATCAGTTTTCACGTCACCAAAAATCAGGTAAAAATCAGTACTGAGAAAGAATTTTTCAGTAGTCGAATAAAAATCTAACAAATCAGCTTACATAACACGTATATATCATTAATTCATAATTGTGTATGAAAGTATTATATCACATTACTAAAGAAAATTTTGTTCATAAAAAACATTTAATAATTAAATTTAAGCACACTCTCCCATTTACCAAAAAAATAATAATAAAAAAAGAAGAAATTTAATGAAAGAAATTTAAAGACAGTTAAAAACTTTGGAATCAAATTTTAACATATTAGATAAAACACATTGTCACATTTAAAGCAAAAATTTAAATTTAAGATTTGCCAACTGCTGATGAGGCAGCTTGCTTAAAGCATTTAAGTTCTTTGTTTGAAAATGTTTTAGCAAAGTAGTTCTCTTCATCAACATTCATCTTAATCTTTTCTATTAATAGTGCCTGGAGAGTTTCAACTCCAACTGAAGTCATTCTAATTCTTGCAGACAATGCTAAAAATTCTTTCATTAGCAGCATTAGAATGAGATACAACAAGAATATGGAACATTAGTCTGGGAAGAACTTCATATTGCAATCTTTCAACAGAGATATTCTTTTCCAAGCTAAACCAATATGCAGAATGTCTAAAACATCCTCAAAATTGTCACACTGATATCGGGCAAATTCTGTTTCCAGTTTTTCAATCTCATTTTCATTGAATAATGAAGGGAAAAGCTGCACCATATAGGGCACTGAACTAAAATTTCAGTTCTTTTTTTAATATCACTCATTTCAGCATGCTTTAGAAATTAGTCTTTTAGTGGCAACTTCACAAGGATATAAGAACAGGCCTCAACATAAAAACTTTGCATGCAATTATAAAATTTAAAAATCTCCTGTCAAATTTGCAGAATTGAGAAATATTCTTCTCTTCACACCAATCACCAAATTTTCATCATCTTTCTGTGTTTTTCTACTCTTGAAATTTATATCCATAATATCCTGTTCAGCATTTTGCTGTGTGAAGAACAAATCTCACTAGCAGATCCATAAAAAGTTGACACTACGTAATTTATGTATGTAAGGAGCAGGAGCAACTTATTGCAAAATAGTGTTCACTTTAGTAAGCAATGGAAGCACACTATTTAAGAACAAAATGCACAACTTTGTGATGCGTTGAAGACCCAGACCGTCCGACTCGTCAGCAAGGGCATGAGCATCTATTTGGACGGCCGGTGCTTTGTGATGTGTTGAAGACCCAGACCGTCCGGCTCATCAACAAGGACTTGAGCATCTATTTGGACGGCCGGATACCGGCTTTGTGATGTGTTGAAGACCCAGACCGTCCGACTCGTCATCAAGGACTTCAGCATCTATTTGGACGGCCGGGGCTTTGTGATGTGTGTCATTCTTCAAACAAGTGCTCACATTTTTGAAGCGTTTGTTTTGTGCATCTTCTGAGTTTTGACTTTCACAGAAAAGGCTCCCATTGCTCCAAAATTCGTTCTAGGCATTCAGCTAGAGATAGGCACCTAGTGCTTGTGTATTTCAAAATTCTGTGTGTCTTTCCAGATAGACCACATGACTCTTAGCATATTTTAAACAGATTTTTTCTTTTAGAACTTTTATCCAGGAAAAAATAGATATCTAACAATAGCATTTCCACATCAATGATATCACTGAATTTTGATGCAGCTTTCTTTGCAGCTATATGAATCAGATGGCAGGGGCACTCCCTGATTAGAGTTGAAAGATTTTTCTTCTATATAAATGCAGACACACTTTTGCATTTGCCTATCATTGTACTGGCATTATTCAATGAAAATGTCACACAATTTTTCCACAATATGCCCTTCTCTTCAAATTTAGCAGAAATAGCATTAAAAATACCTTCACCAGTATTATCAGTGCATGACAATGCCAAAAGCATTGTAACAATCTCTCCTCTCGCTTTATCAAAATATATTGCAAGAAGCGGGTAGTGCTTGTAATCATTGGCATCATTGCTGCCGTCTATGCTTATTACAAAACATTCTGTTAATGATTATAAAACATCTTCAGTTGAAATCTTTGCCATAGTTTTTATTATAGTTGTAGTTTTTGTGCGGCCGCTAGAAAAATCTTGAGCTATTTTAAGAGTCGCGAAACAAAGATGAAAACAAAGATTTTGCATGGTCCACAGCGGATATTGGTAGATTATGTTCAATAAGAAATCTGGCAAAAAGACTCTCTGCTGTTATGGCATTCATGGGTATATCGTTTTTAAAAAATGTATATAATTTTTCAGTCTTTTGTGCTGCTTCCGCATAGTTCACATACTTCTTAGATAAAATATGACGACGGCAGTCATCGCGACCACCATGTGCAATATTAAAGTCCTTGGAGCATATACAGCAAAATGCCAAATTTTCCAAAATTTTCAATAGCTTGATGTACGGATATTCTCGAGAATATGCCTCCTTAAACTTTTGACAATTCTTCATTTTTTTTAACAGGCGATTCTATACTTTCACTACTCATCATAACTAATTACCATAAAATTGTGTCAAGAAAATCAGCGATGGTAAGTAGCCACACCACCACGTGGAAACCAGACACAAGACTGCAGTCCCTGCCCTCCACCAAAGAAAGAACTATATTATGATTGAATCTCCTCCCATGTGACCTTCATTGAGGCATTCAACATTATCTTCGTTGAGGCATTCAAGTAAAGTACCCGCAAATTGTTTCTAAAAATAGAAACCCAGGCCAATTTTGGGAAGTCCGTGGAGAACATTAAAAGTTCCCCCAACTGGTTTCTAAAAATAGAAACAGGGGCAGGGGACCAACACACTGGGGTGTCTGTTAAATTATTGGGATTGGGTCATGGATGTATCAAGGTCAGGTTCATTGTTTATTCTTTTTCTTATGATTACAGAGTAATACGTGCTGCAAATTTTTCGACTGAGCTTTGATCCGAAATTTACAATCCTCGAGCTCTGGAAAATTTCAGATTTGAGACTCTATATTGTATATATTGAAATAAAAATTGATGTGTTGTGAAAAATAAATAAAATTGAATTTTTCTGTAGAAAAAATCATCGATTCCGTAATCCCGATTCACTTCCGTAGAAACTAAGGAGAATCCGTAGTACTTGGCATCTCTGCAGACCAACCCGATAAGGTTCAAAATACAAAAATTAATATATACTACAAAATAAAAAAAACAGCATACTAAATTTGAACTTTTTCGCTGCTTGGGTCCCCAGGTGATTTCATCCAAACGAGTACATTCCAAGGACATGCCAAGAACGGACAAGATCAATAATATTAATAACACTATGTAACAAAAACATTTTTTTTTCCTGTTCCTGGGTAATAACTGTTTTTTTCTAATTTCTTCTGTTCCAAAAGTATAGAAAATGGCTATTATTCCTCATAAACTTTGTTTTTGTACCCAGGGCAATGATATTTTGAGATTTACCCTTTTCCAGTACACGTTTTTTCTCATTACGAATAATAAGATAAATAACGTTTCATATTGAGCATTGTAGCAGTATACTGGTCTTCCCTATAACTGAAATGGACCTTCGTCCATCGCTCCTGTGCCACATTGCCTTGAGTCAGCCCATATATAAAAAAGAATTTCACAAGAAACTCAGTAAGAATGAAAAAGCGGCTTGGAA
This sequence comes from Amaurobius ferox, assembly GCA_951213105.1. Lineage (NCBI taxonomy): Eukaryota > Metazoa > Arthropoda > Arachnida > Araneae > Amaurobiidae > Amaurobius > Amaurobius ferox. The sequence goes on from OX578151.1 coordinate 107,938,238, forward strand.
CAGCTTTGTCTTAGTGATTATGGGCTCCTTCGGCAATCATAAGTCCGAAAGCTATGTGGAACTGTTTAACACTCTGGTGAAGAAAAAGGGCAAAATGGGCTGCAGGATGTCCCTGAAAGTTCATATCCTCGATGCTCACCTGGATAAATTTAAGGATAACATGGGAGCGTACTCGGAGGAGCAAAGGCGAGCATTTCCATCAAAACATATTGGACTTCGAATGCCGCTACCAAGGTCAGTATAATGAGAACATTATGGGAAAACTATATTTGGAGGCTGATTTGTGAAAGTAATTTACAGTATAATCGTAAATCATGGAAATGTACTCATTTTTAAATCTTTTGTAATAATTTTGTTCACAACTGTAGTGCAAATATATGTCATTTTTGATGTATATGTATTTGTCTTTTACTTTATGTAAATGAAAAACACGAATTCGTACATTTTCTCATTCAAAGCAGGTAAAATTCAAAATAACACTGTTGAGGTTACAAAACCAAAGTTTGAGAGGAATAATAGCAATTTCCTATGCTTTCCAGGCATAAGTCATTAGAAAATAACACTTCCTACCCAGGAACAAAAATAGTGTTATATGGTGTAATCCAAAGAATTAAAAAATATACCACAAAAGATAATAAAATACATAATTTGGACTTTTCTAGCAGCTCCGGTTCTTGAGTTATTCTCTCAAGGCAAGTACATTTCTATGATGAGCCCAGGACGGGCTAGCCCGGTAAGTTTTAAGGTCGAAAGAATTAAAATGTGACCAAAGGCAACGATTATACTAAACTTTCTGGCTGCTTATGTTCTCCAATTATTCCCTAAAAATTTATTCATATGCATGTGTATGGGGGGGAGGGGGGGGGTAAAATGGACTAGCCTGATAAGGCTCAAAATACAAAATATTAAAATATAGCACAACAAAATATGTCATACTAAATTTGAGCATGCTACCTGATTTACTGCGAGTTATTTCCTGAAATGAGTATATTCCTATGGCGGGCAGGCTAGTCCGATAAGGTTAACAATACAGAGAATTAAAATATACCACAAGTCAACGATATTTCTTATTTTGGACTTTCTAGCTACCGGTTTTCACATTATTCCACCAAAACAAATACATTCTTATCATGGGCCCAGAACAGACTAGCCTGTTATGGTTAAAAGTCCAGGGAATTAAAATATACCACAAAAGACAATGAGATACTGAATTTGAACTTTGTAGCAGCTCCTGTTCGAGTTATTCTCTAAAAATGAGTGCATTCCTATAGAGGTGGGGCAAGATGGCCTATACCAATAAGGTTTAAAATAAAGAATTAAAATATACCACTATTGTTTCACCACAACGAGTACATTCCTACGGCGGACACAGATCAGGCTAACCTGATAATGTTAAATTTCCAAAGAATCGAAATATAACCCAAATGACAGCAACTTACAAAATTTGGATTTTTCTAACTACTCTCGCTATCAAGATATTTTGCAAAAAACAAATACATTCCTATGTGAGCCATGATGAGCTAACCCGTATAAGGTTCAAAATTCAAATAATTAAAATGTTTCATAAAAGACAGACACATACTGAATTTGGCCAACGGCCCTACCGTGCTGAAAACACCAGTTCTCGTTAGATCACCGAAGTCAAGCAGCATCGGGCGCGGTTAGTACTTGGGTGGGTGACCACCTGGGAACACCGCGTGCTGCTGCCACATTTCGGACGCGGTAACCCTGTGGTTTGCGCGCTGGGTTTGCACACTGCCACAGTGTTCATGCAAAGTACGGTCACATTAAACATGTGCGTCTGTAAGTCCTTCCGAGAGGTTGGTGATAAGGGAAGGAGGGTACGGTCTCTGTGGATGCCTCCCCCACTGGGTTCTGGTCTAAATTGAATGGCACTTCCCGGTCGTCCAAACGGTTACCGTACACCTTTCTGGTAGATCGAACGGTCTGGGTCTCAACAACAACATACTGAATTTGGATTTTCTAGCTGCTCTTGTTCTCGTGTTAATCCCCCAAAACAAGTGCATTCCTATGGCAGGCCCAAGACAAGCTGGTTTCTTTCGGCAAAGCCACCAAGGTCCTCAGCTAAGTTAACAGATCCCTCATTCATCCTACTGCTCTGCTACATTTCGAAACTTGTGTTCTACTACCATAGCTTTTGGCACTCATCTAAATTTTAAAAATTTTATTTGTATTTATGGGCATTCAATGAAAAATTTCTGGTGAGGCAGAAAATGGAATAAAAAGCTATGTATGCGTCAACTCAACCAATGAACAAACCGAAAGCAAACCCAATGCAAGTAGGTCCGTCAATAGAAGCAAAAGAATGCTTTCTTTGCATATAGGTCCGGGAGGCTTGGGGGGGTCCCAGGTTAATAACTTCTAAAATAAAGAGTAATAGAAAGGGGTACATTTACTGCCTAAAGGGCTGGAAAATTTTGTCAGTGGGGCTGGTCGCGAACCTGTGTATCGAATCTAATCGCAATTAAATGTTGTAATTTATGCAATTAACTAAACATACTGTAGCAGATGGCGACAATATGCGATACTATTTGAAAAATCAGTTATACACTGAAGTATTTAAGTATTCTTTTTAAAGAAAAAAAAGCCACCGTTTCATTGTGGATGCTAACTAAGAACCACCTATGTGCGAACATGCCACTTTACCAACCGATGCTGGATCACTTGAGCTATCCAAGGATCACACTCTTATTAGGATCCTGGAGGGGGGGGGGGGGACCTCTCCCTTTGAGAGGCACTATTGATGTCACAAACACAAAAATTACTTCACGATTATTTTCCACAACAATGATTGAAATAAAAAGTTTCATTATCATTGGGCTATAAATAACCCTCTTTATGCCTAATTATGCCAAATTTTGTCCTATGCTGCCATGTTAAGAAAATATAACATTTCGAAGTTTTTGCTCGAATTAAAAAAAATATCTAATTCTAAATTTTTTGTTAACAAAGCTGAATATAATGTTTCGTGAGAAAATTCATTAATATTTATGGCAGCTATTGTGTACACAAGAAATCGACCATATACAGATGGACATTATGTTAAAAATAGTCAAAACATGTTCAAGGTCTTAAAATATAAACTAGTACCAAAATCTCGAAATCGTGAAACTTTGTGTAAACAATAATTTCTCGATATTATATTCTTTTGTATGAAAAAGTAAAAATAACTAGGAAATAAGTTTTAAAGGGATAAAAAAAATATATTAATCCTAGACTTGGTCCCAATCCGAATAATTATACCTACAAATATTAGTTTTATAGAGCAAACATTTCTAAAGAGTTCAAATTTTCAGAATTTTAATTCAAACTAACACCAAACGAATAAATAATTGAGCTAAATTTTTATAAAGGAAATTAAACTTGCAATTTATCGGGCAAATGGGGAAGTGCATCATGCATAATCTTTCCATCTCTCTTTCTACTATTATTCATTTATTTTTTTTTTAGGAAATATTATAGGAAATGTTTAGCTTTTTATTTGAATAATGAAAAGTGAATTTTATGTGAAAAGATGAAGTAAAATAAGTAAAAAAAATAGTAGAATAACGAGGCTAAATATTGAATTATATTTTAGCTGTGGTTATTCATATGCGATGCAATAGTGAGATTTAATCAAATATGATGCAATAGTGAGATTTAATCAAATATGAAGAATAAAATCATGGGAATAGCAAGGTTTATTGAAGACTTACTAATCGTCCAGGTTAGCAATAAGATTATACATTTGAGTCAATTTTATTATGTACTTGGCATAGAGTTCGCATTGTTTTCCTCTCTCGAATTAAAATAGAATACTTTGTTTCTTTAAAAAATCTTAAGTAAAAAGGCACATATTTGGAATTTATTTTCAGACAGTGGAAATAAGAGAAAAAGCGACATGTAATATAAAATATGCAAACAGGTGTATTTATATTACTTTTCGTCAAAGTCATTTGCAGCGTTAATAAGACTGGGCAGTTAATAAAGCATGGATGCTCTCGGGAACTTAATGTCCAAAAATAAAATTTAGCACTACTAATGAAAAATAGCTATAATTCCCATCACTAGTTTTCACTATGAATTTAGAAATGGAAGTGGATGAATATCAACATGTATCACACAAAAGTATCTACATACATAAATGTTGAAACAAATTTACTGTAAACTTTTAGAGTGCTTGCATAATAATAATAATAAAATTAGATAATACAAATATTGAATAAATAAGTAAATTTTTATAAATTATAGGTTCCAAATATGACCAAATAGGCATGCTTTTATTACATATGTAACAAAATGGGCAATATTTTTATTTTCAAACGGAGCTATAATTTGGAAAAGTATCTGAGTAGGGAGTACAATGTGTGCCTATATTTTGTAACTCCGATCATAAAATTGAAAAGTGCTCCCATACTAGCATGCAATTAAAGCTCTGGATATCAAATTTTCCATTCAAATTTATTGAATTTTTGGAATCAGAGTTTATACTTTATTTCTTTATATTTTAGCTTATTTCAAAAGTCAAAAATAACACAATGAAAAGGCAATTAAATTTCTGCTTCATGCACACTAAAAATTAACATAAAAATAACAATGCAATGCAATACTACTACAATACAAGTCACAAAATACATATAATTGCAATCTATTGTCTGCTTTTGAGGCTATGATTTTGAGCTGGACTTAGGACGGTGCATTATCTTATCTATCCAGTTCCTTTTTCTAAATCCATGGTTTTTCCACAACCATATCATCCAGTTTGTAACAAATGTGACAAATTTTGGAGTCCGATATTCTCCCACCAGTGTCCAGAATAAATAAAATAAATGAGCCATTTGTAAACTAACTCCCTTTGAAGATGAAAATAGAAAAGAGTGTAAAAAATACTTGGAAAACCCTCAAGTCTATTTCAAAAATCCCAACTGGTTTATATATTTAGATCTTTTACAATAAATGGTTATTTCCTTGGTTGAAGTTTAAATGGTAAATGACTGATTGTTAGCATTGTGAAATGAACTGAAGAAGCTATTAGCATTTAAAAAATGAAAATTTTTGAAATACATTTCTAATGTTAGGGTCCAAAACATTAAGGTTATGAAAATCGTGTAAAAAATATAATAGGACAGGTATAAAGCTGATGTGTGCATTATAAGGTTAGTTCTTGAATGGAAATAAAATTCATCTTGCCCTGTTTAACACAAAAGAACTATATTTCAAATCTGAAAATTAACAATTTATACATAAATAAAAAATTTTGTATTTACTTACTAGTAGTCTTAAATTACCAGCAACATGTCCTTTTGTCCATAATATCATGTATAATTCACTTACCTACCACTTTAAGAAATTTAACACTTGATGCTTTGCACTGATATCCGGTTACAATTAAGTCTCAATACATAAGTAAATGTCAAAATAACAAGTGTTCTAGTATCAATGCCAGTATGTATTATGTAATCTAGTATCAATGCATATCCCATGAACCCATGAATGTACAACAATTGTCTTAAAATAATTATTAAATATTAGGAGGGGGTACTCATTACAGGGTGCTTGCTCTCTGCAAGAATTTGAAAATGATTTGCAAAACTGCTAATTAAATTCAAAACAGATTGGCTATTATACAAATTTGAATAGCAATTTTCAGATTAACAAAGGATTAAAAAATGACTCACCATTAAGGGCAAAATTCTCTTAAACATGTTCTATGAATTATTTAATGTAGAGTGCCTGTAGATCAGAGATCTGTCTAGCAAAAGGTCAAATTTTGTAATTGAAAAGTGTCATTTATTAATTCAAGCTTGATTATTTTCACTTTCCTTATATACATAGTATAGTCTAATGTATAAGGAAAGTATTGTGATGAGTTGAAAATTCAAATTCAAGTTCAAGTTAAAAGTTTTCGACGGGAGCGAGAACATGTTTCAAGCATCCCTGAACACGAATTGAACATTTTATTAAGTGATGTCTGTGCATATGTGAAAGTATGTGTGTGGTGTGTGTCCCTGAGACTATATCCTGAACGAATAGAGATTTGAACAAAATTTGGTACGAAAATTACAATCAGTGAATACTGGAAGTTTTTAAACGTAATCGAATGTTCGGAAGACCCCCCCCCCCCCCAGATTATTGAATGACATTTTGAAAATATCAGAATATCAAAACCTTCAATAAAGTTAAATAATAATTCTTTTATGTAATTTTTCATTAGAAAACGATTGACAAACTTGACAACACTAGCATGAACCGATCAGATATTGCACATTTTTCAAAGAAATTTATCAAAAATCAAAATTAAAATAAGTATTAACTATTGTGAAATATGTTTGTTCACTTTTCATTGTAATATAATGCAATAAATTTGTTAACATCATACTCGTGGATCTAGCTTGTTCCATTCATGAAAGAAGATACTTTGGGTAATAGTTTTATATTTGGATGCCAATAGTCATTTATCTACCTACTATAAGAATAACCTATTTCTCCATCCATAACACTTAACGAAACGTTGGTGATGAATTTGGTGGAATATTACCAACTTGACAATTTTTTAATATTGCCAAATTGAAGAAAATGTTACCAAATTCATAAAAATGTACCCAATTTGATAAAAATGATGCTATATCAATGACAATGATGACTAATTGGATGACTTATTGATAAACATTTTAATATCTCGGAAAGAACATAAGAATCAACTATAGGAATAATCCATTTCTCCGTCCGTAACGCTTACCAAAATTTTGACAGAATCTTGCCAACTTGGCGACTTTTTTAAATGTTGCCAAAATGAAGAAAATGACACTAAATTGAATTTTGTCATATGATGAGGAGGGATACCTTCTAGTATATAAGAAATTCTCTCCTTGTCTGTAGCACTTGGCAAACTTGGAGAATAATTAGCAAAATATTGCCAACTTGGTGATATTTCACCACAGATTGATGAAAATATAGTCAAAATTGCAAAAATGACTACAAGTTAATTAAAATGACACCTACTTGAATTAATTAAAAGTTTTAATATATGAACATATATTGAGGATGCTATCAATGTTGATAATTGTGAATTTAGAGTTGTGTGAAATATAAGTTAATTGGGTCCTTCGAAATAATTTTATATGTTGCCATCTGGAAAAGCGCCAAATGAGCAATTCAATGGTAAATACACAGTACCGTGGATCTTATACAATTTTGTTTTTACTGTAAAAGAAGTAAATCTGCATTATATAAAGAAAATCATGTGCTCACATCAGATTTTTTATATGGTTTTCCATAAATATTTCCATGCCATCAAAAGAATTGTACTGCTCTAGAAGAATATCTGCCATTTCTATATGGACCAAATTTTTTGGATTGTTAATTTTCAATTTTGAAAATCCAATAATTTTATTTTATTTGGAGGAGCACTCATTTTTGCATTACAAGTGTGAAAACCGACAATCTCAGTACAATTCTATGAGCAGGCTGAGGGTAAATTGGACTGATCAAGGGGAGGGAGGGGACCGATAAACGATTAAAGTAGCTCTTTTGGAAAATCAAAATCAACATAAGTAACAAGATTTTCAATTGATATGTAACAGAATAAATTAAACTCAGCATAATATATTAAAGTCAATGGTCAAGTTAACATGTTTAAAAGTAAGTTTAATGTTGTAAAAATGAGTAGGCAATCGGGATTTTATGGCAGCCTTGTGGCGACTGTGTTGTGAAGAGGGAATGATGTTTTGATGCGATGTGAAATACTGAATAAAGTTGCTGTTCCAATGTTCTACATTATTATCGTGAGTAATTATTGTTAGTTTTAAGTCAACAATATCAGTAGTAGGATAGTTAAATGATATTCGAATGTATTTTGTATAAAAATGTATTTATTCAAATATGCCATTTTTATCCCAAGCCCACAAAGAGTTACGCAGTATTGTTGAGGAATTCGGCGAATGTAAAACTGGTGATTTAAAAATTCCTGCACTTAGGAAATTGATTTTAAATAATGAAAATAATGAAGAAGATATGGTCCGAGGCATGGTAGAAAATTTAATTGATGACCGAGAACATGAAGCAAAAAAACAATTGGCTGAGAAAAATCATGAGCATGAATTAGAACTCAAGAAGCTTGGAATGTCGGCAAATACTTATAATTTTGAAGCAGGAGTATTAAATGAAAATTTTCCCAAGCCATTGATTGGAAATCACAAATTCATAAGTTTGATCTGAGAAGTGACGCGATATCAGTTTGTATTTACTCCATTTTGAACGGGTAATGAAACGAGTGCAAATCCAGGATTTATTATGGGTAGTCAGTCTGTTTAGTTAGTCAGTTGACTGTTGAAAATGTAGAGATGATTATGAGGGAACCAGAAGAAAAGGCAGAAAAATATGAGTATGTTAAAATATTACTACTTAATATGTATAGATTAAGTCCAGAGAAATTAAGACACTTGTATTCTCATTTAAATGTCTGAGACAAATCTTGGAATTTTATTATGAATTAAGAGACATATTTTAGTGGATGGATTGCAGGTTTGGAAATTAGTACATTTGAATAGCTAAAAGATCTGGTTACAGCAAATCAAACAAAACAAAGAACTCCAGATGAAATTAGAGAACATTATTTTGATCAGTGGACAAAATTCAATTCACCTATTTTATTGGCTGAGAAAATAGACTAATATATGAAGATCAGAAATACATTCAAACAGCAGACTGGATTTGGATCATTTAAAGAAAGTAAAAATATATATTGGATTATAAGAGAAAATTTTATTAGGAATGAACAAGATACAAATAGAAAATATGTTAATCGAAGTAAACCTGCAGGCCAAAATATGTGGTATAACTGCTATGTAGAAAGTAATTTTGTTTTAAATTGTACAAAACCTAACAGATTAAAATTTTGCACTTCATGCAAAAAAGAAGGACATGGTACAAAAGAATGTCCAAAGAAATCTCATCCATTAGTGAATACACATAAGAGTAAAGTTATTCGTGTTAATGGTGTCCTTATAGACAACACTGCTGATGTTTCAATGATGAAACACAACTTTGCTACGAAAATGAATATTAATTTCAGTAATGATGAAATTCACATTGATCCGCAGTATTGGAGAATTACAAGAACCAGTTGAAAGAACCACTGCATATGTAGAAATCGATAATGTGCAATTAAAAAATGTACGGCTTTAGTGCTTTACATGGTGTCAGATGGTACATTTGAGGGTGGTCCTAATATTTTGATTGGTACTAACAATGTTATTGATTCGAAACAAGAAAAGTCCAAGTTGGTACATGTCAATGAATTTGATTTTTTGCATGATTTTCAAGTAGATGATGTATCTCAACATGTAGTTCTCAAAATGGATGAACCAGTTTCCATTATGCCTCATACAATTCAATTAGTAATGCTGATCACTAAGGATGAATATCAAAGTGGTTTAACTTCATGTAACAGTTTCGATGATAAGCAACATGCTGTGGATTTAGTCAAAGATAAAAGATCACAAGTACCAATTGTTAATTCCAGTAGTGAAAATTTATGATTGATAAAGAATGCAGTCATCTGATTTTGTACAAGACAGTAATATTCATCTTGATACTGAAAACACAGGTTCAAAAATTTCTACAGCTGAAGTTCCAAATAGAGAGCCTATTCAAATGTGATCAAATAAATGTTAGTCCAGGGCTCGACAAAATTCTCCACAATCTAGGAGCCAGGTCAATAAATTAGGAGCCAGTTTTTAATTTTACGGTATTTTATATTTTGATGTACATTTGTTATAAAGAATTATAATAAACTAGCCGAATACCCATCGAAAATCAAGGGTCTTGCAATAAGCAACCACTGAATATTGTCATTTTTTAAATAATTCGCGTTTCACATTTATTCAGCAAATCAAATATTTTAGTGTGCGGAACCCCCCTAAAGAAGAAAATATTGTAAATTTTTAATTGTGCACGTCTTCCTCTCGAACTATCTACCAGTACACCAAATTAAAGTCTATCTCATCCAGAAGCATACTATTTTATCATCTCCCCTTTCAAACGTTTTTCTGTGGAGCACACCCATAAATGAACATTTTTTAAAAACTCTGTTAGTGTTGTGTTTTTTATCAGATGATTGGCCCATATACCAAATACCAAGTCTATCACTTAAAGGAAGCATGTCTCATTTATTCCAAAAATCGAACATATTGGTGTTCGGCATCCCCTAAAGTTGCAAATATTGGAAATCTGAAATTACACACTTTCTTCCTTTCAAACTATCTACCAGTACACCAAATTTGATGTCTCTATCCTATCATGAAGCATGTCTTTCTATCACTTCATATTTCGAACGTTTTTTTTTTTTTGTGTTGCACCCCCTTAAATGATCATTTTTGAAAAACCGTAATAACCATAGGTTTTTTTTTATCAAATGATTACCCCCATATGCTAAATTTCAAGTCTCTATCACATTGTAAAGGAAGCGTTTTTCATTTGTTCGTGAAATCGAACATTTTAGTGTGTGGCACCCCCTACAATAGCAAATGTTGGAAAACTGAAATTGCACACTTTCTTCCTTTCTAACTATATACACGTATACCAAATTTGAAGTTTCTATCTCATCGTGAAGCATGCTTTTTCTATCATTTCACCTTTTGAATGTTTTCGGTGGAGTACCCACCCCCTTTAAATATACATTTCTGAAAAACTCCATTCTTCTTGGGTTTTCTATTAAATGATTCGCACATATACCAAACATCAAGCCTCTATCACATTCTAAAAGGAGTGTTTCTACTTCATTCCGAAAATCAAACATTTCTGTGTGGAACACCCCCTAGAGTAGAAAATATTGGAAAACTGAAATTGTACACTTTATACCTTCCAAACTATCTACCCATATACCAAATTTCAAATCTCTATCTCATCCCAAAGTATGTTTTCTTATGCACCTTTCGAACGTTTTCCTCTGGAGCACCCCCTTAAACGAACGTTTTTGAAAAACTATAATCATCTTGGGTGTTTTTATCAAATGATTATTCCATATACCAAACTTCAAGCCTCTATCAAATTTTAAAGGAGCCGTTTCTCATTTATTTGGAAAATCGAACATTTTGGTATGCGGCACCCCCTTAAGTAGAAAATATTGGAAATCTGAAATTGCACACTTTCTTCCTTTCGAACGACTTATCTATACACCAAATTTGAAGTCTCTATCTTATGGCAAAGCATGCTTTCCTATCATTTCACTTTTCAAACGTTTTGGTGTGGGACACCCCCTCTAGAGAACGTTTTTGAAAAATTCGATTTTTCCAGGGGGTTTTATCGAACGATCGAGCCGTGTACCAAATTGCAAGTCTATTCGGGAAGTGCCTAAAAAAGCATGACAGACAGACAGACACTTGGCAATTAGTATAGTTACATTGGCATAATTACACATAGTAGTTAACACATATAATTACACATAGTGGTTAGTTACGGGCGCGGTAGCCCATTGGTTAGCGCGTTGGAGTTGCACTCGGTAGGCCCGGGTTCGATTCCAGCCACTGCCAAAACTGCCGCCGTGTTCATGCGGAGTACGATCACGTTAAACATGTGGGTCCGAAAGTCCTTTCGAGAGGTTGGTGGTAGGGGAAGGAGGGTACGGTCCCTGTGGATGCCTCCCCCCCTGGGTTCCGGTCTAAATTGGGTGGCACTTCCTGACCGTCCAAACAGTTACCTTACACCTTTCTGGTAGGTCGGACGGTCTGGGTTTCAACATAGTGGTTAGTTGGTCAGTGGGCAACGAGTTTTGTTAATTTGGAATACAATTGGTTGTTGGTATTATCAGGGTTGTTTGATTTAAATCATGATTTAAATCACTTGATTTTTTAAAAAAAATCATTGATTAAAATCATTTTTTAATTTTGTCATTTCTTGAAAGTTTTTTTTTTTGTATTTTTATGCTAAAATAACCTGGAACAGAATAAATGTTTAAAATAATAAAATTCCACATCAAGACATATTTAGAGTATATAAAAAAAAAACTGAAATCCTTTCCTTAACTCTCGGTCAGTGGAGATAACACTATTCATTGCTTGGAGTATAAAATCAAGTAACAATGACAACTGACCAGTGTTGCCAACCTATTTTCTAATTTTATAGCTAAAAATCACTCAAAATATATCTAGAATTATCTAGATTTTCTGTTAGTTATCTAAAAACATAGCTAGACAATATTTAACATTTTAATTGTTCTTGTGATGATTTATTGGGATCAGTGGTTGCGATACAGTTTTTACATGCATATTTCAAGCTACAAAAATTTAAAATACCTTTTAAAATGTTATTTATATGTGCTGTAATAATTTTTACCATAGAAATAAGAAAATTTGGTTCCTTCCTTTTTTTGTAATTTTTGCTGGCGCATACCAATATAGAAAACAATGTTGAGAATAGGATTGACCGGCCCTTAAGCAGATTGGACTCCCCCACCAATCCCTACCCTCACCTATTTTTTAAGGACTTAAAAAATCACTCTGAGGTCTCTTAGGATCTTGGGGCCCCTGGGCATTATCCCCTTTGTCCCTCCCTCTCTTCAATTCGATAGTCCCCAACCTATACAGTACAAAAACTAAGGCTTTTTGGTACTTTTTGCTCTTGATCACAGTAGAAAAAAAAACTTTGAGAAAAATTGTAGCTCCACCTCTGATAAGAATATAAAACACTTTATTTCCACATTAACAAATCATAATCCTCATCTGTAAAATTTGAAGTGCCTGACTGAGAAACGATAAAACTTCATTTGCTGTACATTTTCGATATGCAACCATAGCTTCTATGTCCTTCAAAATTGAGGGGGGGGGGGTTATAATGATAACATTTCTCATATGCATGTGTCCTAATTTAACTGTTAAAATGGCAATCAGTAGCTTTATTTTCATTCTATACCGGAGCTTTGTTTTTATATAACTCATGCTAGTAAAAAACTGTTATGCTCCTTTTGAGACAATTACCAACACCATCTCAATTTTACACAAAAAATTATTTGATTTTGGCGAAATTTCATAAAATTATCTAGATATTTAGGCATTATCTAGATGCCCATTTTCGTTAGATAGATGACGTCAAAATTATCTAGATTTGTAGTCATGTGTAGATGCCCATTTTCATTAGCTAGATGAAGTCAAAATTATGTGGACATCTAGTTGAAAATTATCTAGATTGGCATCCCTGCAACTGACAAAGAAGTATTTCTCTCTGAACACTAATCCACCTGTAGCCCAATAAACCTGTTTATCAACTATTTGGAAGGAGTACCCAGGACACTTCAGATTCTGTTGCAAACTTGACTCTAGAGGATAGCTAAACTTGTGTTGTATAATAGATATAGAAAGCAAATTAGTAGATTCATTTACTAAAATGGCAGGGAGGAAAAAAAATAGTATATGGCTTTTCTTCTCCAATAAAATAACCCAATGAAAAAACCCTATTTATTTAAAAAGTCTTTGGTTTTTTTTTAAATTATACAGTACATTACATATTATACAGTATCAGAAGGTCTAACCTACCTTCTGATCTGAAAAATATAAAAATTGATTTTGAAAATAGCTAATATAAATCAAAAAAATCTGATTTAAATCAAAAAAATCCGATTTAAATCGAAAAAATCCGATTTTTTTGATTTTTAAAAAAAAATCATGATTTTTATCCACCCTGGGTATTATTTATGAATTATTAGTATTTTGTTGGTTGGCTCTCAGTTGGCCCTAGGGCCATTTTTTCCCTAGTTAGTATTATCTTTTCATTGAGGCCATTGATGGTCGGAGGAGAAACGGGTTTTGTTAATTTGGATTTTGGTGATGGTTTTTGTGTTGTTATAAATATTTATTATTTGATAGGTGTCCTACAGTTTCTTTTCCCTTGGGCCTTTTATTCCCTCGGTATGGTTGGGGTTCTAAATGTTTTTTCACGTTTTCGAAAAATTCAATTTTTCCTGGGGGTTTTATCAAACGATCGAGCCGTGTACCAAATTGCAAGTCTATTTGGGAAGTGTCTAAAAAAAGCATGACAGACAGATGGACACTTGACAATTAGTATATATACATAGTTACATTGGTATAATTACACATAGTGGTTAACACATATAATTACACATAGTGGTTAGTTGGTCAGTGGGCAACGGATTTTGTTAATTTGGAATACAATTGGTTGTTGGTGTTATGTATGAATTATTAGTATTTTGTTGGGTGGCTTTCAGTTGGTCCTAGGGCCATTTTTTCCCTAGTTAGTATTATCTTTTCATTGAGGGCATGGATGGTCGGAGGAGAAGGGTCATTCCACAGTATTTGGCTTCACAAGTTTGAAAAAAAAAAATTTATAAAAAATTAAGTTTAATACATCAGTTCAAAGCTTGAAATCCCTTCTATTAAAGTTTATCAACAGAAAATCTATATTTTTAATCAAACAAAAATTAAAGCATTTTGTTTGCAGGCATATAGAAAAATTTGTTAAGTACGAGACATTATATTTTAAACTATAACTCAAAAAATATTTTATTTTATTTCAAAGTTCCTATGTTTCATTAAACCCTTTTAATAGTAGCATTATATGAAATAAAAAGAAAAAAGTTAAAAAAATATTTTATCATAAACTTTCAATGATTACTTTCTTTTTGTCCCGTACGAAACAATCTTGAGCTTATTTTTAATTTTTTAATTAATAATACTGATGACAACTGGACAGTTTTTTTTCTTTCCTCTTCAACTGGTGAACTAGCTTCCTAAATTATTCAATTAAAATATTGTATCTTTTCATTTAGAAGCTGAGTATAATAAATAAAAATATGCTACGTACAGGACAAATCTGTTACATATGGGACAAAATGCAGAATTTTGATTTAAAACGTATCAAAAATTTAATTTTTAGACTATAACTTTTATCAATGGAAATGAATTGAAGGAAAAATGAAGAAAGAACTAATTGTTTACTATTTACTTCAGGCAAAGGAAGAATTAATCAGCCTTTTGAACCCTTTTGCTTTGCATGTTTATACTGCACAAAAACAACTTGCAGAGTTTAAATACCTCAAAAAAAACCTACAGGTTGGGTATATAATTATTTATGAAGACTTTGCGGAAAATTTTACGCTAAAACAGCAAGGGGAAATTATGGCAGCTCACTGGAACACAACTCAAGAAACATTTACCTATATTGTATATTAATATAATTTCTATAATTATAGAAATAATGAAACTCTCGAACTAGAACATAAAAACTATGTTGTCGTTTCTGACGACCTTAATCATACAAAAGATGCAGTATTTGCATTCAATTCTGCACTAATTGAAGATTTGAAACAAACAGTGGCATTTAGTCACATCCATTTCTGGTCGGATGGATGTGGTGCCCAGTTTAAGAATCGGTATAACATGCAAAATTTAATGCTTTATATGCATTACCATGGAGTTAGAGCAGACTGGAACTTTTTCGGAACTGCACACGGAAAAGGTGCAGTGGATGGTTTAGGAGCTGTAGTTAAGAGAAACGTTTGATTAAGTATATTGCGCAAGCAGTATGTAATAAATACAGCAATGGAGTTTTCTAAAGTCGCAGAAAAAGAGGCACCCTGTATAAATGTTAAATACATAAGTGGAGTGGACATTCAGGTATGCATAACTAAGTTTGTATTAATTGAAAAATGGGAAGGTGCTACTTCGATATCAGGTATACATAACATGCATTTTGCCCAACCAATAGACTTGGACAGTCTGGGCCTTTGGAAGCATTCTTGTTTTTCTGATAAAAAGGATCCTGATGAAAAGATAAGGATTTTATGCCCTGTAGAAGATAAAAAGCCTAGCTCAGATGTATGTACTGAGTTACTGAAAAAATCCGACTGGGTATCTGTGATGTACGATGATTATTGGTGGCCAGAAGTTAATATCTCTATCCTTTACGAAACCTTTAGGCAAAAACAAGTTTTCCTGGCCACACATCCGAGAAAAGGATAAAATCCTCAAAAAAAATATTTTGACTAAGCTTGAAAAAGCACCAAGTCTAATTAATAGCCGGGGACATTTTTCTTTGCCAATGGAGGAAGTGAAAAAAATTGAAGATATTATTGATGTTCTGGGACTTGTATAAAACATGTATTTTATTTTTAAATGTTTACCATTTTTTCAAATGGAGCTAAGCATGGAAAATCCTAATTTATATAATAGCAATTAAAATATTTCAGAAATCATTAATTACTTTTTTTTCCATAATTAAACATAAGTTTGCATACATTAATAGAGCTAGTAAATTCATTAAATTAACATTTGTATACATTTTAGTTAGTAATTTTATACATTTTAGCACACACAGCTACACAGTATTTGTATACATTTTAGCACACACAGCCATGCCATGAACGCTTATTTTAAATCGTGGGTACATTTTATTTGATAATAATAATCTTATAATATGAAATCTTTTTCATTGCTCGTTAAAAGTTCATATAATTAACATTCATTCCATCATTTCTGTCTGATGTACGTTGAACAAAGAAACTCGTTAAACATGACTGCTTTGTTGTTTTTCCGTTTTATCTGGCAAATTACGTTTAAATTTAAAAACACCAAATAAACAAAGCACAAATTTATAAGATACTACGATTGGAAAATTATTCCTGCTTCAAAATATGCAAACTGGCAATGGTTGTGACCCTATTGCGATTGTGAAAGATTATCCCCCAGATACTTTCTACTGTACTAACTTGGCGTTTACATAGATCTTCGGGCACTTATGACATGACTTACTCACAGCACTGGCGAGTGGCCGGTCAGGATAAATAAATATGTGCAAGAGAAATAAAATTAATTTGGGGGAAAAAAAGAAAGAAATGGAAAACTGCAATAGAACTCTTAGCAGCTGCCCCTATGATTTTCAGGTTTCCGCAAGGACTTCATGGCAGTGCATTGCTGGCAGCCAGGATATGAGAATGCCACCGCATACGTTTTGTGATATCGCTGTGGGAGTTTGCCTTTGATGTTTGGCCATCCGAACATTTTAGCTATCGATAGTTTACTAACAAATATTATCATTGCATTACAAATAATAATAAAAAGCATGAAAAATAATCTAAGTAAATTCTAGTCAAATTTTTGTGTTTGGTAATTTTTTTTAATTTAATTTATATTCTAGTTCCTCTGTTGTTAATTTTTAGATTTTTAATTCAAAATGTCTAGCCGCCACATATAATTTTTTAGGCGCCACGGCAACCTGGCTTTGTCGAGCCCTGTGTTAGCCCTATTATCACTCGTACTCAACATAAACAATTATATGACTTACTAAATCAGGGCCCGCGCTACGCATTTCAAACTGTTAGCCAACAAATTAGCCAAATTGAAAAATCATTAGCCAAATTACATGATTATTAGTCAAAGTTATCATCGTCATTGGCGAAAAAATTTCTACTTTTAAGCCAATTTTAAAATGCAGCTAACAATATTAATTTCATTCTAAACAAAATATAAAGATAGGTAGATTTAATTTCTTTAATCCTTAAATAGATTATTAATAAAAAAAATGACAAATTTATTTTATATTTCACATAGTCTCATTATCATATAAACCGAGCAAGCTTCGAATTTTTGTACCATTACTCCGTGACAAAATAAATTTGAAAAACACTGATATAATGTATAGGGAAAGTATTATGACGAGGTTGAAAACTCGAATTCTACTTTGTGTTTTCGACGGTGGAGTTTGTTTCAAACATCCCTGAAATCGAATCGAATGTTTTTAAAGTGATATCTGTGTATGCGTGTATGTGTGTGTGTGTGTGTGTGGGAGTTTGCCTTTGATGTTTGGCCATCCGAACATTTTAGCTATCGATAGTTTACTAACAAATATTATCATTGCATTACAAATAATAATAAAAAGCATGAAAAATAATCTAAGTAAATTCTAGTCAAATTTTTGTGTTTGGTAATTTTTAATTTAATTTATATTCTAGTTCCTCTGTTGTTAATTTTTAGATTTTTAATTCAAAATGTCTAGCCGCCACATATAATTTTTTAGGCGCCACGGCAACCTGGCTTTGTCGAGCCCTGTGTTAGCCCTATTATCACTCGTACTCAACATAAACAATTATATGACTTACTAAATCAGGGCCCGCGCTACGCATTTCAAACTGTTAGCCAACAAATTAGCCAAATTGAAAAATCATTAGCCAAATTACATGATTATTAGTCAAAGTTATCGTCATTGGCGAAAAAATTTCTACTTTTAAGCCAATTTTAAAATGCAGCTAACAATATTAATTTCATTCTAAACAAAATATAAAGATAGGTAGATTTAATTTCTTTAATCCTTAAATAGATTATTAATAAAAAAATGACAAATTTATTTTATATTTCACATAGTCTCATTATCATATAAACCGAGCAAGCTTCGAATTTTTGTACCATTACACCAATTTTCAAAAGCTGCCTCAAAATTAAAATATTTCATATCTGACCCTTCACTATTTATAAGAATCAAGTCACTGAGATTTTTTACTCTGATGATACTACGTAATGCAGTTTTTATAATGTTCCGTTTACTAAAGCCTCTATCAACATTGGTTGTTGTCAATTTTCGAAATTAGTCATCGACAGAACCGTGATTTTAAAGCCACCAAAGAAAAAAAAATTAAATAGACTAAAGAATTCGGGCAGGCGTAATGATCGCATAAAAACCACAAAAATGAAGAAGAAACGAAAACAAGCCGAGCGGGCTTAAAAAATCCTAACAAAACGATAAACTACAATTCAACTTACAACAAAAACAGCAAACCGTAAGTTGGGGAAATCGGTAAAATCTAGACCGTCCTTGAGGACGGCTATTGAAAATTTTTACCCGTCCTCCTAAGAATTTTTTTTCACATTATTCATAAACATATGTGCTTAAATACATCGCACAACAATAATAAATTAGAACCAACGGACTCACGATGAAGTGCTATAACTGCATATTCATACACCACTCCCACAGCGCTTCCACTGTTCCCCAGCGATCAAACTTGCCGAGTCTCTGATGAAGGACCAAACCCGGCGAAATTCCGATCTATGGGTGGGAGCAGAGGGGTAAGAGATGTAATGAATCTCTCCTTTTTCCAATGTTTGGTAATTTGAAGGAGTAGTAAATAAATAATCATATAAATCCTCTTGTCTCTAAATGGTTTAAACCTCATTGACACTATTAATTGCTAGGGAATGTGACTGAATCAAGATTAAAATCTTGGACTGAATAGATGTTTCATACCTTAACTTCAGTTGTCAGACAACTGGAACAAATGCCATGAAAGAATTGTAAACGTATTAGTTGAAACCAAAGTGGGGAGGAAAAGAAAATATTTCTGGCTGAAACTAGAAGAATCCATTCCAAAAATTCAAACTTGTTGCGTACTCCGGTTTATTACAGCAAATGGAAATTTTATAGCTTGGGTTTTAAAGAGTTAAAAGGGGATAGCGTTCTGCACGGGTTTGGGTCCGGGCTGGACTTGAGTTTTATACTGTTTCGGGCCAGGTTGAGTCCTTTTTTTCTTTCTTTTCTTTTTTCTTTAACGTCCTTTAAGACCGAGATGAACATATTTATTTTGAAAAATTCTTCAATGGATTTAAATTGAATACATGAACTTATTCCGTTTATTTCAGCTATGTAAAGATAAATGTTATAGAAAACAAATTCAATTCTCCGTACAAAATGTTCACAAATTTGCTTTTAACATATTTGAATACAAATCATTTCGGACCTGTCAAGACGCAGTGGCAGTAATCTTTAGGCCGAGTTCATTCTACATTTATAAATTTCTTCGGATTTAAGCATTGGTATTCTCGGTCGGTGAAAATCTGAAATTTCGGCACATGTAGACTTTGAAAAGGAGAACAGAATATGTCACTTCAATCGTGAGCTCGCTATAGCATTTTCGTTCGGTCGTTGGATTCACTGGGTGGAGGATGAGAGGAGGGAAAATAACTAGCATCTGTGGTTACAATGCAGATCTGAAGGCTCTCCTAGAAAGAAGGTGTTAATAATGCACAAATGTTAAGTTTATGGGGGGGCTGGAAGCCATTTGAAGGGACGACATTTCAATTTTCATTCATGGCACAGGAAAGGGCGGCTTTCGCCATAATTTTACGATGACAACTTGTTTTTTTTTTACGGAATATCCAATCTCAAGGCCGTCCGAGAGGACGGCAACTTCCGAAAAATGACCATGCTCGCCGAATTTTAACCTGGAGAGGGCGGAAAGACAGGCGATTTCCGGAAGCCTGTCAGCAATGACCTTTTTTCAGATGGTTTTAACTAAAAACAAATGCTTTTTTAGCTATACACAATTCTGGTCCACTGATGTGGGTGTGGGTTCGAACTATAGACAGCGATGAATATAACATTGATCATAACAATCAACAAATTGTGAATGAAGATGCTATAGTATGACCGCTTATAGCATGGCCGAATGTAACAGAATAAATTAAACTCAATAGTCAAGTCAACATGTTTAAGAGGGTTATAACTATGGACAGCAGTGAATATAACAATGATGATGATGATGACATGAAAGTGGGTGGCTCCAGAAGAGCCTAGCATATCGACCAGAGGTCTATTATGCTACACAATGATGATGGCAGTCAACAAATTGCGAATGAAGACGCTATAGTATGACAGCTTATAGCATGGCCGAATGTAACAGAATAAATTAAACTCAATGATCAAGTCAACATGTTTAAAGTTGTAAGTTATAATTTTGTAAAAATAAGTTGGCAATCGGGATTTTACGACAGTCGTGTGGCGATTGCATTGCGAAGAGGGAATGAGGTTTTGATGCGATGTAAAATATTGAATAAAGTTGTTATGTTCTACGTTATTATCGTAATTATTATTAGTTTTAAGTCAATCAACAGATAGTTCTATTTTTTTTTTGGGGGGGGGGGGTCGGGGGGATTTTTCTTGCACTGCACTAAGCATTTTTCTAATTTATTTGTGAAACAACAATACTGAATCACAAATTGCAATACGATACTGCGAGCCTTTGACTCATTACATGCAAATGTGCACATGTAATAAAAATAGACAATATAAATTAAAATGAGAATTTCAAATATTAAATTATACTACTGTGTGTGTTCTATGCAGGCTTTAAAGATAATATAAGTATGAAAGTTATTAAATTTCATTAGATTTGTAGGGATCTCTTCAGTTTGAAGTGTTGAATTGTGTTCAGTCTTATCTTGCTTATTATTATAAAAGCAGTAAAGCTACAGATTAAGAATTTTGGTTACTGGCCAGTGGCCATCAGGAATCAAGAAATATTGATATACAGCCTATTC
Organism: Amaurobius ferox; assembly: GCA_951213105.1. NCBI lineage: Eukaryota > Metazoa > Arthropoda > Arachnida > Araneae > Amaurobiidae > Amaurobius > Amaurobius ferox. Next base: position 107,959,555 of record OX578151.1, read on the forward strand.
TGTTGCTTATTGCAAGGATCACACTAAATTTTTCATGAAAAAAAAAAGAACAAAAACAGGACTGATATAAAAAAGGAATTTTGATTCTCTCCCACTGCCCCCAATCAATGCTTTTTCCCATATAGTGTTGAAATACAACTAATACAATGATCTCACAGTCGTACAGTGCTTTTGTAACAGCAAAAATCACATTTTGTATGAGCTCTGGGCAATAAAACTTGACTTGGAGCAGGAAATTTTTTAATTTATAGCAAGAAAATTAGCATATTGAATGCCACTTTTTTACAGAAATAAAACCTTTTTTGTTACAGTTTGTTGAAAGGAAATGAGAATTTTGAAAATTTCTAAAAAAAAAAGTACAAACATTTTTATCTGATTTAAAAAATATATAATATTTTGAAACATTTCGCAATAATCAGTCCTTCCTAAGGGTGAAGACCTTTCGACTCATCCAAAGACTTGAGCAAATTTCCTGAGGGTGAGGAGGAATAAATATGAAATGGGAGCTTTAATCATACTGTCAAAGGCAGATAAGTTGAAAGCAGCAATGCTTCATTTTATTAACCCATTCACGACCAGTGAATGAAGGAAGAAGCATTTCCACGAGACTACAATTAGAGTGAATCATCTATCTGCTCAGGCCCTGGCATCTTGGGATGCTAAGCAGAACAGCGAAAAAATTGTATTAAATAAACTTTGCGTAAAAATACATCTACCATTATTACAGAAATACACGGGTATTAATGCATTTGAGGGACTTGACTCCACCATTTTGTCTTTTATGAGAGTCTTGAAAACGTGTTTGTTTCGTTTATTATTGCTTGTATATAATATCATCACTGAAATATATGGATTAAAAAATTAATTTCTTTTAATCAGGTTTTGAACTGTTTACATTAGTCCAAAGAAAATATTAACAACATCATCACACATATCTGTGTTTTTCAAATACATTTTCACACTAAAGTTCAACCAACTATTTTATTTTATTCACTTGTTATATCACTAAGAGATTCATTCATCAATTATAAAATCTCACTTTCGGAATCATATTTCACTCTTTTCGCCATAATTATTACAATTCTTCTGATTAAATACTTACTAGTTTATTCCCACTCCCCCCTGAATACCAGCGATAAGAATTCCAAGCCCTAATCCTCTTCTAATCATATCACCCAAGAACAGCTTTGTTAAAATAAACACAGAATAACTGCCACAAAAACATCCATTTAAATCTGTCAGTCAACATACCTATTAAATCAGAACTACCACAACTGCTTTCACATGTATTTATTTTTATTATCAAATTAATCAGTATCCTAATGAAAAAGTGAAACTGAAATATGTAGGTCATGTTCCAAGTAACTAGCTTTGCAAAAAGATAGCGACATCTAGTGTTATTTAAAAAATTTGATCAAAGTGTTTCAGTTGCCGATTGCTTATATGCATCAACCGCATTCGATCGTATCGCAGATACTTCGGTGGACTGAAGTAGGAGAGCGTTCTCTGTAATGTATATGCACCGCTCGTCCTCAATGGATTAAGTGACACACTACAATAAAATGAAAGTTAAGGAAAAATAAAGCATCATAATTACTCACAAATTATTGCACAACACAAGAATAGATCCTCTTCATCAGTAAACATTAGGTCTAAAAGATTAAATGAGGTATATATTTATCTGGATAAATCCGGAGATCAGGTCACCGCAAATTTTTTTCTAAGTACAAAATCGGGCCAAGTTGGCCTGTGGTTGGCGCTTTCTTCCGTGTTTTGAAATTGGCTCCACCCATCCTCAGTGATGTCATTTACCGTCATTAGAAATAGGCTCCTCCTACCAAAATGATGTTTTGGTAGAAGAACCCTATTTCTAAAGACAGACTATTGTGTTTGTTCTAAACAAGATTTTCTAATATAAATGATAATTTAATTTAACTTAAATAACAGTGAATAATACTCATTTTAAGAAAATTAAATAACTTTATAAAACTGCAGAATAAAAAAATTAATAATACTCATGTAAACGTTCCAAAATCAGATTTTTGTAAAATTTAATATTTTTATGCTACAATTTTATCTGTGCATATCGCACGTATCAAGATCGCTTTCTCCATCTAACTGAGGATCCATATAAAGGAAGGGGTTCGACCTACAGATCCGTGTAAGGGCAGGGATTCGATCTAAAGATCGAAAATTGTGGAACGGATGTATCGGTGGTCCGTACAAGGGCAAGGGTCCGACCTAAAGGTCGTTCTACCCCGGAACGGGGCCCCCAGTGATCTCCAGTTTATTAGGAACGGTCGCCTGAGGCACCCAGACACAGAATATGCTACAATTTTATCTGTGCATATCGCACGTAGCAAAATCACTTTCTCCGAAATAAATCATATAACGAAAGAACAAGCAAACACGCACAACAATGGCCAAAAATATTGATAGAAATGTTCTTTTACATCAAAAAACTGTAGCAAACACAAAAACGTATTCTTATTGGATGTTACACAATTTCCGCCGAAAACATCCGATACAAGAAGTTACCAGATTGCAACATAAAGCGCTCACAAAGTGCGTGGCGTCTTCTCCGATTTAACCTCACAAAGTGCGTGGCGTCTTCTCTGATTTAACCAAGGTGACCTAATCTCCGGATTAGCCTTTATCTGTATTGCATAATAATTTGTCCGTAATTACGTTGCTTAATTTTTTTTTGTTTGATTTTGCTTATTGAAAATCAGTTACCTAACTAGCAGCAAAATTTGATATTGTCACAATTTTTATGTAAAGTGATAAAAATCGTGAATTTTATTAAAAAGTACTAAAAATTGGTAATTTTTATGAAGAAGTCGTAAATTTTATGAAACATTTTTATGAAATTCATAGTATTCAAAGAATATTTTTATGAAATTCGTGAGCATTATGAAATTTATGAGTATTGAAATTTCCGATTTTTTTGATAGAGTGCTAAAATTCAAAATTTGAGAAAATGCACTAGTCACAATTTTTGAGAAAAAAACACAATATGCAATTTTTTTTTAAATAGAACTAAAAGAGCAATTTCTTGCAAATAGTGCTAAAATTTGTGACTTAAAGATAGAACGCTAAAATCAGCAATTTTAATTAAAAATGCTAAAATATACAATATATATTTTAAAGTGCTAAAATAGTGATTTTATTCAAAAGCACTATACACTATGAAATATATAAGCCCCAAAATTCATTATTTAAAAGCATTAAAATTTGCTGTAATTTATTTAACACTGCTAAAATGAGAAAGAGCTTTCTTACTGATCTCAAATATTAAAATAAACACAGAAAAACTGCCATGAAAGGAAGCACCAATTAATTTAGCACCCATTCTCAAAAATGAATTTTTGCACTCACTTCCAAAGATTATGAATTTTAGCACCTTTTCTTAAAAATCGTAAATTTTTACCACTCTTATAAAAATTGCAAACTTTAGCACTTTTTCATAATTAAACAGACTTTCAGACGGATTTTCTTTACTTAGTTTTGTACATCGTATCATTAACTCCTCAAATGTTTTTACTAATATGCACATGATTGGTCACACAAGCAATAAAGAACTTCAAATGTGTAAAAGTAGGAAAAAGAAGGAAATAAAGGGAAAGTAGGAATCGCTTTTAAAAAAGTATTAAAAAATAAGGAACCATGCAATACCTGCTTAAACAGCACATATTGTGCTAAACACTAAAAATTTACTGTAGGAGTAGACATATATTAAACATTTATTTATTATTGCATACATGTAATTACCTACGATTAGGGTTGGCACGTTTTTGCCAAAGGTGGAAAAAAACATGGTAAAAACCGTCCTGGCAAAAATACATATGTTTTATTTACGGGAATGTAATTAAATTATTTTAATTTTTACTAATTTTAACTCTAATAATATATAACTTTAATGTTTTTTTATAACTTAGAATGTTCAATGCATCATTGACACAATAATCTAAATGCTATTAAGTTTGTATTGTTTTAGTAAAATACTTTTTTAGTTAATACTATGAATGCAGAACATGAGAAAGGAAAGAGTAAATAACAATAAACCAAAGTCAGTGAGTTATTTTAAACAGTCATAACTATTAAACAACTAATTTTTATGCTTCAGTTAATTTTTAACAAAATCTGAGTAATAACACGAATTTTGCTATCTATCAGAATCAGAATAGTAATTTGAAGATACAAAGTATATTCATTACTATATAATATAAATATTTAAAAAAAGTATAGATAACTTTAATTATGAAAGAATTACACATAAAATAATTAAATTTCATCAAATTCAATTGAATTTTCTACAGCAAAGCACATATTTTGTTTTTTCAACATTGCATAGCAATAAACAAGTTTTGAAACACTATCTATTCTCAACCTGTTTCGAGTCTTTGAATGCACAAATGAAAAATATTCTTTCTATTGCAGCACTGCTTGAAGGGCATGTTTGGAGATGTGCAACTAACTTAAAAGTCTTTAAAAATATCACATGCTCTTGCTATACTTCTCCACCATTTATTAGCATCAACAGTCTTAATCACTTAATCTTTAAAAAATGTATCTGGGTATGGCTTTTCTTTCAGTTCAAAGTTTATGGCATACGATATAAATAAAGAGTTTATTTTTTGTAGACATGCTCTGGCCTTTTCTTTCTGTTCATAATTGGGATTTTCCCCTCTGTATTTAGGATGCAATAAATAATGCAATATTTGCACCCTGGTTACCAACCAACAGATTTTTTTTTTTACTTTCCTGCGTTAAACAAAAGTTTAAGAAATACTCGCATCATTTATGCATATTCAGTAATAAGCGAAATACATGTCAGAATCCAAAAATTTTTGTAAATTTTATTGTTAAACCTGTTAGTAGTTTCTTAAAATATTCTTCTTCTCTGAACTCTTTTATAAACTAAAGTTATTAGGATTACTATCTTATCTTTATTAGAATGAAACAAACATTAATTTTTAATGAAAATTCTAAAGATGTAAATTTAGATGCAAATGCAAGCATTAAATTCTATTTTTATGTTTTTGAAATGATTGCACCTCTCAAATCATTAGTTTAATATGGTTATTGATTGCATGAGTGGAAATATACTGCAGATCATGTCAAATGCAGTTTTACTGCGGTAGGTTTTCTTGCGGTACTGCGGCAAAGTAGCCATCTATATATTTCATTACTATGTGGTTTAAGAAATATTTATTTATAAATAAACATGAATTCATGAATTTACAATAAAAATTTTAGCCAATGCAAATAGATGCCAAAAATGTGTGGGGGGGTGGGAATAATAATTGGTTATGTAGTGTTGAAGACCCAGACCGTCCGGCTCGTCCTGAGGACATGAGCAGCCATTTGGACGGCCGGTGGTTATGTAGTGTGAATTTGTGCTAATTTCACAACTGCAATGTGAATATTCTGAACAGAAAAACTCCAATCTCTAAATTCATGTTCAATTTATTAATACTTTTTTTTTAATTTAGTGACCTGTAGACACCCTAATTATTGGCAATTTAATAAAAGGGATTTTTCTACAAATTCAATGTATAAAAATACACATTACTTAATTTACAGTGCATACTCTACTAATTTTATGCTGTCAAATATTTAAAAATACCATAGATGTAATCTGTAACCTAATAGGGAGGACCCCGTAGTCTGCTACCAAACGTGCATTTGCGTACACTTGGCACTGCAGAAAAAAAAAGTATGGCAGTTACTTTTGATTTACGTACACTTCTACTCACACAATCCATTGCTAGTTTGTTTCATCTGACATTTTTTTAGACTATTTGCTTAATAACTATTTGTTTGGCAGTTTCTCCGAGATTAAATCAATATTAAAGTATTTATAACATATTTTAGTGTTCTTTTAATTAAAATAGCAATTAGTATAATTTAAAATAAAACAAAGCACATCTTGCATACATTCACAGCTTATTGTGTTATTCTGAGCAAGTAGTCAAGGCATAATGTGAAGATGTTGACATTTATGCTATTGTTCTTTTCTTATGCTTATAAATTAAAAAGACCTTATTTAAGATCATTTAAGACCTTATTTGCAAATATGAGGTCTACAGTCCTTATTTTACTTACAAATAAATGTATTATTTACATCAGTTATGCAGGAATTTTATGACTTCTTAGTACAGTTACATACATTAATAGGTGAAAAAAACATATTGCTTATGGACGATACACTCCAGAAACTAATCTGCCGAAATCTAGAGGTATGAATGAACTTTATTACATTTTACATACTTTTACTGACGGAACTGGCACTTGTGTTGCCATAAATCGCACTTCCGATTACTATTGTCTCATTTGACGATTATGATTCTGAAAATTTTAACACCAAAAATCATGGTACTAATCGTAATCATTTTAATGTGTAACATTTTATCTTTGAAGATAGTGAGCATAGCAATTTTAAGGTTTTCTCAATTGATTAACAAGGATGATTGTGGCTTTGGGAGATTTAAGAATGTGAACTTTTTTCAATATATTTGCTGTTATTGTTTTGATAAATACGATTCTAGGGGCCTTTTTAACCAATATGTATCTTTCTTTCAAATCAGTGAGTATAAACTATACTCTGGAGTATATGTTGAGGTATCTGTTAAAACTATCAGAAATGAATTTTGTATAAATTTGACTAATGAACCACAGTATATCGATTTTCTCTGTGCATTTAATCAACTCAAAGGAACAATTATGAAAAATATTAATTATCTAGAGTGTTTATGCTGCCGACCATGGCACCCTTGATGGTAACAATTTTACTCTTGGTAATTTCATCACAGGTGACATAAACAAAGTTTTCTCAAAATATTGAATTGGTGGCAGACTGTCTTATTTAATTTTTGCCAAATGTGCATATTCTACATGAAATCTTGATGCTTAACATGTAATTAAGTCATAATTATCTATATTCAAAAAATAAAAATGCAACTTTTAACTTCTATTGTAAAAATGCACTGCCTGCCTATTTTGGATTACAATTATATACTTTAAACATGGAATATTAAACTTCTAAAATGCAATCATCACCAAATAAATAATAGTTTTCATCGTTTTGTTCCATTTCAGGAAATTAATTGGTATTAGCTTTGATTAACTATTTTTTAAAAGTTGAGTTTTCGTAATTTCAAGTGAATATAACGATACAAAAATTACAGCAGCTAATTAAATATCTTGATTTGCATTGGAAACTACACTGTAGTGTTCACAAAAATACTCCACATACCAAAATTTTTTTTTTTTGCTTCCCGGCCGTCCAAATAGGTGCTCTTAGTCCCCTGGACGAGTCGGACGGTCTGGGTCTTCTACATACCAAAATTTATTTTCAATCTTAGGGAGAGGATGGAGTTTCTCAAAATATTTGCCAACTTTGTGTGTAAGTGAGGTATTATCAATTATTTACAATTACAGAGACGGTCAAGTAAGTTCATAATTAAAAAAATGTGAACAATTTTACTTTTAGCAAATGCATCACATAAGATAGCATAAAACTAGTTATTTAAATTTAAAATACTTACTCTAATTCAGTAGTACTCTCTTCAGGAATTTCCTCATCTTCCGTTTCGGACACAGACTCTTCTTCAGAACTATCCGTAAAGTAAGGATCTGTAACCTTCAGCAAACTTTTAAAGTTACTTAACATAATACTACTAGTATGTTTTGTATCTTCACAATCCTCAGAATCGAAATTTAAAACCACATTTTCACTAGGATCTGGACTACTGCTTGAAACAGATATCTTTGGTGATAAAATTCGTGCTTGAGAACCAGATGACTCTAATTTTCGCACTAAGCTGACTAATGCAGCTGTAGACATGTTCTTAACATCCTCACTTTGAAGTAGCTCAGCTTTTATATCAACCAAATCTTTCCCAGATTTTGTATTTACATGCTTGGTTGGTCGCTGGCAGGGTATATGATATTTTCTTTGGTAATGTTCAACAAGGCTACTTATTTGTTTCTTAGTGTGAGCATTTGTTTCTTTTAGCATGAGAAGAGTACTTTTTGCAAGAACAGAACCAACGCCAGTTGATCTGTCTGCAAACAACAATTCTAGAGATTCCAGCTCTTGACTTGAAGATACACAGCAAGTACTCTTCTCTTGCCTAATAGGTTTCGTGCAATTTAAACCAAATCTACAATCTGTTAACACAGGACATTTATTTCGTACTTCATAATTATCTGATAACCTAGAGGCAATTATTGGCAGTTTCGACCACGGGTATGCTGGAAACGGCGATGTTATTACGTGACTACCAGAATACTTGCTATTTAACACAGGTAGCTTTAAGTCCAGAAATTTAAATATAGAACTTTGTGCTTTAGATACTACAGGTTGTGGTGAAATCCTGTCATTCTCAGACGGTAAATTAATGTTATGCTTTTCTGTAGTTTCAACAGAAGAAACATTCTCTGGAGTTTTCAACCTCACAGAAGAATCTGGAATTTCCGTAACTTCAGCATCTACAACTGCATCATTCAAATTTGATACTGGAAAACTACTTAAGGAAACAGAATTGACAGGTGAGGTCCTTGAAGATTTAGAATTTTCAACTGATGAACTTAATGAATCTGTTAATGTAACAGATATATTAGATGTAGTATCCATTAAATCCGCACCAGTTGTTGTCAAAAATGGTCGTGAATCATTTTCTAACACTAGTTTCGATACAGTTTTTTCATCTGTTGTATCCGATAAAGTATTTGAAACATTTTCCACCGACATCCTTCCATTGTTGACACATGTCACCATGTCAATATCCATTGGAGAGACATCAGAATCCGAATTTGAAGCTAGAACTGCTATATCCGAAATCAAAGGTGTTATCTGCATAGTGGAGTCTGAAAAATTCATCGAATCTTCCATGACATTCAGACCACTATTTTGGTTTTGTTTCGTGAACTGCTTCACCTTCTTAAAACTTTGCAAACCGAGAGACGTATTAGCTTTAGCTAAACCCATATTCTTAAAATTAGAAGTATTTTTGCTCATTGTATACTTCAATTTAATTTTATCTGCATAGGCAGTAGTAGCTTTTGTACTTTGCCATGTCTTGTATTTTATGTCTCTCTGAGTCCTTACTTTACCAGTAGAAAGTAAGGACTTAGATGAATCGAAAGCCAATGATCGATATTTATTTAAAAACCCAGGGCCACTTCTTTGTGTCCGCCAACATGCTCTATGCATGAAAGGCTTTCTTCTGTTTTGAGGGTATTCTGACGATAAAGCACACTTTAAACGAATTTCACTTAATTTATCTTCACTGTTAAATGTGTCGCGCGATTTAGATATACAAAATGACTCGGAAAGCACGACAGGAAGACAATCTGCTTGCCTATCCGCCTTCGTAAGGGCGGGGGCCATAACGGCTAAGCAACATACCCTAAGCGAGGCCGGCGACAACATGCAAATGATTCCATCAGACGCCGGTTAACATACATTACTTACGTGCACGCTCGCAGTAACATTGCAGCAGGCAACTTTAGCAAAATGTAATTGTATGTAGTAGAGTAATAAATTTTATTTCCATGCCTTACTTTGTACACAAAGCAAATTTTATTCATACGCCAACGCCTTGAAATGGCGCGTTTTCATAAATGGAGCCACGTGATCTCCCGCAAAAGCTTGATAATTTCACTTCAGAATATTACACCTCCAATATTGCACAAGTTTGAACGAATCACTCACATTTATCCAAGTAGTAGCACAATACAGTACACAACACAGCAGTACAAACTGGATTTGCGCTTAACCGCGGCACAAAGGATGTAGCAGTGCAGGTAAAAAAATAAATAATAAAATTGATCACCACGTGATACCGACGCACTGTTATACAGCTCTCCGTGAACAACGTACGAAGGATTGAAGTCAACTTCCAGTATTCCAGAGTATATAGAAGTTCAAAATTATCTAATATCATGAAAGATCATATGAATTTGAATATATAAACAGAAAATATTGACAAGAAATAGCATTTATAACTTAAAATATTGGCAAGAGAACATTTTCATCACAATGGCGGCCGTAATACCCTTGGATATAAAAAAACATAGCCAACTCCGCTTTCTTGTCGCTCTACCGCGCGTGACGTCACAAATTGGTTGAATTTGATTGGTCAATACGAACCTTCTGGATCTGCTTGCCAAATACAATAGTGGCATAATGTTAAATAACGAATCAAAATCTGTTTCATGAAATAAAGAGATCGAACGCGGTTAATTTGTTTTGAAAAATATGTCAAGCGTTTATTAAGCAATATTATTTTATTAGGAACCAAATAAATATACAAAGCAGCGGATAAAAACTGTTCAGTCAGACCAATAATCCGGTGCTTAAACTTTCAAAGTAGCAAAAAATGCTGTGCGATGAACTAAACTTTCTTACTAAACTAAATGCTTTTAATTAATAGTAATTTTCTGTATTTATATTACCGTTGGGTTTTACTATAAAAACTTTCATAAAAAATAAATAAACTAATATCAGTTTCATAAATCATAATATTAATCTAATATATTTTAATTAAGAGGATATTTTCCCTGTAACTACTTATTTCATTTTCCCCATGTTAACCTATGGAAAATAGTGCCTAACTTCTAATTCATTTAGGTTTAGATTCCCCCCCCCCCCCACGCTGTTTTTTGCCAACTAAAATAATGATTTGATCTTTTAAAAAAAGAAATCGTTAAACAATTAGAAATATATCTACTATTTTTGTGTACATCACTTTTTGCTAGATATTACAAATACTTCTTACTATTTTACCGATATTTTTTTTAAAGCATAAACTTTTCACTTACAAACATAAGTGATATGGCAAAAATCAGAAAAAAATCGTTAAAAAACTAAACAAGCTAGATGTTGAGGACTATTTTCCATAGGTTAACATGGAAAAAATGAAACAAGTTGCTGCACGAAAAATATCTTATTAAGGCAAAAAAAAATCAGCGCTTTACTCCCATCCTATGGATACGAAATGGTTTTGCGTGAATGACATTTTGTAAAATGAAACTCAACTTTTGTAATATCGAAATAAAAAAAAATTCGATCTAAAATCCAATTATATATACTTATTGGGCTTTCAAAGAGCTGCAAATTCTTGCTTATTGTTTATAGTCATGAGCGTATTTTAGGGGGAAGGGGGTGTTAGAGAGTGACAAATCAACCCCCCCCCCCCCCGTTACTAAATTAGGAGCCATTCCTTACAGGATTGTTTCATAACATTACTGAACTTTTATTAAACGATTGTGGTTTGAACACAATTTCGACAAAACCCATTCCCAATGTTAAAATAATATGAATAAAAAAATCTAATACGAGTCTCATGTAACGTAAGAGAAAATTAAGAAAATGCTATTTGGTATTAGAACATTCAGCCACAACCTTTTCTTTTCCTTTGCGAATATGTATAATAATATAAACGATTTTGACTTATACCTAAATGGTAAACATAAATAGAAGAATTATTAAATTTGGTATAGCCATAAATACGTACAACTCAAATTGCTACTGAAATAATAACACAAAAATAATTTCGTTAAAAGCAGCATAGTACACAAAATTAATAGTATCGACCGGGTTTCGAAGGCAAGAAACAGCCTTTTTCTTCAAGGAACTGCAACCTTCATTCGTGAGAGCTAGACATGTAAGAACAGCAAACGTGACTGAAACATGAAAAGTGAGTCGCCAATGGCGAAAGAAAAAAAAGGTAAAAACCAAGGACAAAAGGTAGAACATAATAAATAAACTGTAAAATACCAAACAGGAAAACGAACGCTCAGCAATGGATTCAAAGCTATAGTTGAATAGTTCAGTGAGTAAAACTGCAAACATAAGAGTCATATTAATTTTTTAAAAAATCAAACTAACCGGTTTCGGCAGCTACTTGAGGCGACCAAAGCAACAAATAACAAATTCTAAGCAAATACGTAAATTAAGCAGAACAGGAAATGGTTTTGGAAGCTAAAAAATGCTAACATCATCAATAAATACTTCAGAAAAAATAAATATTCGGGAAATGAATGAAAATCGCAGAAGAGAGCAAACGAAATTGAAAAATTAAACCAGAGATTTTCAAACAAAAGAGGAGAAAGGACAATTATCATTTACTGGAACGAATTGCCCGGGTCTTAAATCCGTACCCGCTACTTAAATATTACATTTACAGAATCACCTCTTCAAACCGCCACAATCATATATATCCTTTTCCCTTTTAGTTTCAAATCAAATCCCTATGGTGGTGCTCCGCAAACGTGGAAAGCAAAAGAATAATAAAAGAAGCAATCCTTTCTTTAGGAGAGAAGGCGTGACTTACACTGCTCCGTGAGTTGGGCATGTGCAGTCCACCATGAAGAAAAATCCACCAGACTTCATTTATGGCTTCGACAATTTACATTTTTATACGTTTGCTTCATAAATTAAAAACATATATATATAATAATGCTCTAATTAAACATAAACTTTGTTATTGTTATTGCTGTTAGAATGCGAAGATATACATGCAACTTTTTGCCAATCTATAAAACTATGCTATCTCCCTTTTTTGGATGTGGTGAAAAATCGGCGAAAAGAACGTTCTTCGGTCGGTCTTACTGCTAGTGATAATATTTTCGGTCACTAAGGGATCGATTTGTGTGTCATCACTCAAAATCGTGCTAAAATGTACAATAACTAAACAAATATATGTGTGTGTGTGCATGTATATATATATATATGTGTGTGTGTGTGTGTGTATATATATATATATTGTTTTTGTCTTTTATTTACATCTCGCCGAAGCGTATCCTCTCGGTTCCTGAAGTACCTCTGTACCAAATTTTGTCACAGCATGACGCTTAGATTTTTCGCTACAGATGACACGCACACACACAAACATCATTTTTTATTAAGATATAGGGGATATGATTGAGAAACAATCGAAAAGTCCAATTAAAAAATAGAATTAGGAATACAAATTATCTTAGCTTCCAAAAAATTAAAAACATAGCAAGTGTCCTAGACGTGTTCACCAATCGCAGACATAAAAACTGCTTTGAATCCTTTGCTGGCCGTTTAATTTTCTATTTGGCATTTTGCCATTCCTTTTCGTTGTGCTTTTTGTATGTCCTGACGAAGAAGGTTGTTTCTTGCCTTCATAGCCGGTTGACACTATTAATTGTATGCTGTATGCTGCTTTTAATGAAGTTATTACTTTCCTTATATACATAATGTATAAGGAAAGTATTGTGACGGGGCCGAAAATTCGAATTCGAGTTTTTGATGGGAGAGCACGTTTCAAGCATCCCTGATCAAGAATCGAACATTTTTGAGGTGATGTGTGTGTGTGTGTGTATCAGTGAGTCTGTGGAGACGATATCTCACGAACGAATGGAGCGATTCGAATGAAAGTTGGTACAAAAATTACAATCCGTGAATACTGGAAGCCTATATTGTTTTTAAACACAATCGAATGTTCAGAATCCCCCTAAATTTTAAAGTGAAATTTTGAAAAAATTATCAAAAAATAAAAACCTTTAATAAAGTTGCGCAAATAGACATTTCTATGTAATTTTTCCTTAGACAACGATTGACACAAACTGTAGGACGCTAGTATTAACCGTTTTCGAGATATTGCACATTTTTCAAATAAATTTATCAAAAAATCAAGTAAAATAAAAAATATTAACTCTTAAGAAACTTAACTCTTAAGAAACATGTTCACTTTTCATATATAATATCATGCGATAAGTTGGGTGACATCATTCTCGTGGATCTAGCTCGTTCCATTCATAAGAAAAGATACTTTGAGTAATACTTTTGTATTTGAACGCCAATAGTTATTCATCTGCTATAAGAATAATTTATTTCTCCGTCCATAACGCCTGACGAGATTTTGCCGCCAAATTTGGCGGAATGTCGCCAACTTGGCGACTTTTTTAAAAGTTGCCTAAGTAACGAAAATCTGGCCCAATGGATAAAAATGACAATAAATCAGTGAAAATGACGACTCATTGACGAAAATTCAATTTCATTGAAAGAATATAAATAGCTACTATAAGAAAAACCTATTTTTACTTTCCTTATACACATAATGTATAAGGAAAGTATTGTGACGGGGTCGAAAATTCGAATTCGAGTTTTCGACGGGAGAGCACGTTTCTAGCATCCCTGATCACTAATCAAACATTTTTGAGGTGATGGCAGTGTGTGTGTGTGTGGAGACGATATCTCACGAACGAATGGAGCGATTCGAATGAAATTTGCTACAAAAATCACAATTCATGAATACTGGAAGCCTTTTGTTTTTAAATGTAATCAAATGTTCAGAACTCCATAAATTTTCGAGTGAAATTTTGGAAAAATCATCAAAAAATCAAAACCTTTAATAAAGTTACGCAAATAGACATTTTTTCGATAGTCTGAAAAGTCGGGAAAGATAAACCATATTGGATAATTATTATATAAACTAGCCATTTCAACCGCGCTTCGTGTGTTCTCAATGGCTAGTGGTCACTATATGTGACACTTATACACTTAATCAAAATTGTTGATAGCCAGTTTTAATTGTTGGTAGCGATCAAATTGTGTATTTGTTGTTTTTAAGAGGCAAAGTGGTTTAAGTATTTTGAAAATCCCTTTACATCGTCACCCCTAATTCGAATTTCCAAAATTTTCTATTTTTAAGTTAATCTGGAAACTAAAACAGACCGAATGAGACAAAAACCGAGATTCTGGAATCTGGCTCGAGTGGAAATGCTCTATCATTTTGAAAAGTGGTTTTGAATTTCTTTTATTTCTTCTTTTTTATCATCACTCCTAATTCGAATTATCGAAATATTGGATTTTTTCGTTGATCTGGAAGCTGAGGCAAATCGAATGAAACCAAAACCAAAATTCTAGCTAAAATGGAAGTGCTCGATAATTTAGCAAAGTGGTTTTGTATTTTTTATTATTATATCTTTCTTTGCACCGTGATGTCTAATTCGAATTTATAAAATTTTATATTTTTCCGAATTTATAAAATTTTATATTTTTCCCTTGGTCTCGAATCTCAGACGGATTAAATAGCACCAAAACCAAGATTCTAGCTACAATAAAGTATAATTTGTTTATTTATTTATTTATTATCTAGAATATACTTCTCAACAGGCACAATCCTAATTATAGAGAAGAAAAAAATATATTACAGATAATATAGAAACACACATAAGAAAGTATGTAAACACAATAAAATAAGTACCTAAAACAAGAGAATTTAAATAAATAATTCAAAATTTTGTTTTACATTATAATGCAATCATCAGAATTTTTAAAATCATAAAACTTTTATCATGATTTCTTTTTAAAACTTTCAATGGATCATAAAAATATCAAAAGTATCAGAAATTAAATTATTTTTCCACATTTTTCTGTAATGAAATATTAGCAAGACGGAAATCTATTGGCGGATTTGTCAATACCCAGATTTTTTTTTTTAAATTCGTCTACTTTTATAATCAAATATCTATACATTTAAATCCTGGCGACGTTTCTGTCCTCAGCGAATTCTTAATCTACTCTATCGATTTTCATAATATTCTCTTAAACAGGGCTGTTTTTCACATAGGCAGATGCTGGGGGCTCACGAAACATTAAGGACCCATCTCCCGGACTCAGTATACCTTTACACTATAAAAGTTTTATAGGAGGGCACTAAAATGTACTTTTGCTCAGGAGCCCCTGCAAGATTTAAGGTGGCCCGCCTCTTAAACTGGGCTTTTCTTGGTCTGCGGCATTGTCCAATATTTTTCATGAACTTAAGAACATTCAAAATTGAATATGACCATTTATCGAATTTACAGCTGTCTTCAGCGCGTTGTTCTCAGAGTAAACTCGATCAATAAACCCAAGTATCTTTTAAACAAAGGGCCTACACATTTGCCCAATATTTTTTATTAACTCGGCAGCGCTTTCCAATTTGAATTCTAACCATTTATTGAATTAATAGTTGTCTTCGGCGTGTTCTCAGAGCCTATTCGGTCAATTTTTCCAATTTTCTTATAAACGAAAGGTGTTGACCAACAGCTTCGTCCAATATTTTTGATAACGTCGAAAGTGCTCTCCAATTTGAATTACAAACATTTATTTGATTTATGGCTGTCCTCGCGTTTTCTCAGATTCTAATCGGTCAATTTGTTTTCTTCTAAACGAAGGGCATTGATTATTGGCCTACAGCTTTCCCCTATATATTGACTCTAGAAAGCTTTCCAATTTGAAATATAACCACTTATGAATTTATGGCTATCCTTAATGTGATTGTTCTCAATCCTCTCGGTGATTTATTTTCGTTTAAGTGAAGGGTATTTACCTACAGCTTTGCCCCATAGTTTTGGTTAACTGCAGAGCGTTTCCCAATTTAAATTATAATCATTTATTGAATTTATAAATGTTCTCAGAGCGTACTTGGTCAATTTTTCCAATTTTCTTTCGAAACGAAGGGTATTGATTCACAGCTTTGCCCAATACTTTTGATTAACTCAAGACTACTTTCCAATTTAAGCTATAAACATTTATTAAATTTATGGCTATCTTCAGCATGTTCTCAGAAATTGCTCGGTGAGTTTATTTTTTTTAAACAAAGGATATTGTCTTACAGCTTTGACCAATAATTTTTATTTACTCAAGTGCGCTTTCCAATTTGAATTATAACCATTTATTGAATTTATAGCTGACCTCAACGTATTCTTAGAGTCTAATTGGTCAATTTTTCCAATTTTCTATTAAACGAAGGGTATTGATTTACAGCTTTTTCCAATATTTATGAATAATTAGAGAGCGTTTTCCAATTTGAAATATGATCATTTATTGAATATGTGGCAGTCCTCAACGTGTTCTCATAGTATACTTGGTCAATTTATTATCTTTAAAACAAAGGGTGTTGACTTACATTTTTGCCCAATATTTTTAGCGACTCGAGAGAACTTTCCAATTTGAGCTATAAACATTTATTGAATTATAGATGTCTTCAGCATGGTCTCAGAAACTGCTCCGTCAATTTATTTTTCTTTAAACAAAGAGTATTTACCTACAGCTTTGCCCAATATTTTTCATTAACTCATTTTCATCAATATTTTTGCTCGAGAGCGCTTTCCAATTTGAAATAAAAACAATTACTTAAATTATGGCTGTCCTCAGCATATTCTTAGAGTCTACTCGGTGAGCTTTTCCGATTTCCTTTTAAACAAAGGGTATTGATTTGCAACTTTGTCCAATAATTTTAATTAACTCGAGAACGCTTTGTAATTTGGAATATATAAAAAATTATTGAAATTCTGACTGTCCTCAACACGTTCTCAGAGTCTACTCGGTCAGTTTTTCCCAAAGGATATTAATTTACAGCTTTGCCCAATATTTTTAATTAACTCGAGAGCACTTTCCAATTTGAAATATAAACAATTATTGAAGTTATGATTGTCCTCAGCACATTCTAAGAGTCTCGGTCAGTTTTTATTTTTTTTTTAAACAAAGAGTATTGACCTACAGCTTTGCAGAATATTTTAATTAACTCGAGAGCGCTTTCCAATTTGAAATATAAACAATTATTGAAGTTATGACTGTCCTCAACACGTTCTCAGAGTCTACTCGGTCAGTTTTTTTTCAAATGGTATTGATCTACACCTTTGCTCAATATTTTTAATTAACTCGAGAGCGCTTTCCAATTTGAAATATAAACAATTATTGAAGTTATGACTGTCCTCAGCACGTTCTCAGAGTCTACTCGGTCAGTTTTTTTTTCAAAGGGTATTGATCTACACCTTTGCTCAATATTTTTAATTAACTCGAGAGCGCTTTCCAATTTGAAATATAAACAATTATTGAAGTTATGACTGTCCTCAGCACGTTCTCAGAGTCTACTCGGTTAGTTTTTTTTCAAATGGTATTGATCTACACCTTTGCTCAATATTTTTAATTAACTCGAGAGCGCTTTCCAATTTGAAATATAAACAATTTTTGAAGTTATGACTGTCCTCAGCACGTTCTCAGAGTCTACTCGGTCAGTTTTTTTTCAAAGGGTATTGATCTACACCTTTGCTCAATATTTTTAATTAACTCGAGAGCGCTTTCCAATTTGAAATATAAACAATTTTTGAAGTTATGACTGTCCTCAGCACGTTCTCAGAGTCTACTCGGTCAGTTTTTTTTCAAAGGGTATTGATCTACACCTTTGCTCAATATTTTTAATTAACTCGAGAGCGCTTTCCAATTTGAAATATAAACAATTATTGAAGTTATGACTGTCCTCAGCACATTCTAAGAGTCTCGGTCAGTTTTTTTTTTTAAACAAAGGCTATTGACCTACAGCTTTGCCCAATATTTTTCATTAACTCATTTTCATCAATATTTTTGCTCGAGAGCGCTTTCCAATTTGAAATAAAAACAATTACTTAAATTATGGCTGTCCTCAGCATATTCTTAGAGTCTACTCGGTGAGCTTTTCCGATTTCCTTTTAAACAAAGGGTATTGATTTGCAACTTTGTCCAATAATTTTAATTAACTCGAGAACGCTTTGTAATTTGGAATATATAAAAAATTATTGAAATTCTGACTGTCCTCAACACGTTCTCAGAGTCTACTCGGTCAGTTTTTCCCAAAGGATATTAATTTACAGCTTTGCCCAATATTTTTAATTAACTCGAGAGCACTTTCCAATTTGAAATATAAACAATTATTGAAGTTATGATTGTCCTCAGCACATTCTAAGAGTCTCGGTCAGTTTTTATTTTTTTTTTAAACAAAGAGTATTGACCTACAGCTTTGCAGAATATTTTAATTAACTCGAGAGCGCTTTCCAATTTGAAATATAAACAATTATTGAAGTTATGACTGTCCTCAACACGTTCTCAGAGTCTACTCGGTCAGTTTTTTTTCAAATGGTATTGATCTACACCTTTG
The DNA here is from genome assembly GCA_951213105.1 of Amaurobius ferox. Taxonomy (NCBI): domain Eukaryota; kingdom Metazoa; phylum Arthropoda; class Arachnida; order Araneae; family Amaurobiidae; genus Amaurobius; species Amaurobius ferox. The sequence continues at coordinate 107,978,496 of OX578151.1, forward strand.
CTCAATATTTTTAATTAACTCGAGAGCGCTTTCCAATTTGAAATATAAACAATTATTGAAGTTATGACTGTCCTCAGCACGTTCTCAGAGTCTACTCGGTCAGTTTTTTTTTCAAAGGGTATTGATCTACACCTTTGCTAAATATTTTTAATTAACTCGAGAGCGCTTTCCAATTTGAAATATAAACAATTATTGAAGTTATGACTGTCCTCAGCACGTTCTCAGAGTCTACTCGGTTAGTTTTTTTTCAAATGGTATTGATCTACACCTTTGCTCAATATTTTTAATTAACTCGAGAGCGCTTTCCAATTTGAAATATAAACAATTTTTGAAGTTATGACTGTCCTCAGCACGTTCTCAGAGTCTACTCGGTCAGTTTTTTTTCAAAGGGTATTGATCTACACCTTTGCTCAATATTTTTAATTAACTCGAGAGCGCTTTCCAATTTGAAATATAAACAATTTTTGAAGTTATGACTGTCCTCAGCACGTTCTCAGAGTCTACTCGGTCAGTTTTTTTTCAAAGGGTATTGATCTACACCTTTGCTCAATATTTTTAATTAACTCGAGAGCGCTTTCCAATTTGAAATATAAACAATTATTGAGGTTATGACTGTCCTCAGCACATTCTAAGAGTCTCGGTCAGTTTTTTTTTTTAAACAAAGGCTATTGACCTACAGCTTTGCAGAATATTTTAATTAACTCGAGAGCGCTTTCCAATTTGAATTATTACTGTTTACTGAATTTATTGACGTCCTCGGCATATTCTCAGAGTCTGCTCGGTCAGTTTTCCTATTCGTTTTTAAACGCAGGATATTGATTTACAGCATTGCCCAATATTTTTGATTAACACGAGAGCGCTTTCCAATTTGAAATATAAACAATTATTGAAATTATGACTGTCCTCAGCACGTTCTCAGAGTCTACTCGGTCAGTTTTTTTTTCAAAGGGTATTGATTTACACCTTTGCTCAATATTTTTAATTAACTCGAGAGTGTTTTCCAATTTGAAATATAAACAATTATTGAAGTTATGACTGTCCTCAGCAGATTCTAAGAGTCTCGGTCAGTTTTTTTTAAAACAAAGGGTATTGACCTACAGCTTTGCAGAATATTTTTAATTAACTCGAGAGCGCTTTCCAATTTGAATTATTACTGTTTACTGAATTTATCGACGTCCTCGGCATATTCTTTCTCAGAGTCTGCTCGGTCAGTTTTCCTATTCGTTTTTAAACGCAGGGTATTGATTTACAGCTTTGCCCAATATTTTTGATTAACACGAGAGCGCTTTCCAATTTGAAATATAAACAATTATTGAAATTATGACTGTCCTCAGCACGTTCTCAGAGTCTACTTGGTCAGTTTTCGTTTCAAAGGGTATTGATTTACACCTTTGCTCAATATTTTTAATTAACTCGAGAGTGTTTTCCAATTTGAAATATAAACAATTATTGAAGTTATGACTGTCCTCAGCAGATTCTAAGAGTCGCGGTCAGTTTTTTTTTCTTTTAAACAAAGGGTATTGACCTACAGCTTTGCACAATATTTTTAATTAACTCGAGAGCGCTTTCCAATTTGAATTATTACTGTTTACTGAATTTATTGACGTCCTCGGCATATTCTCAGAGTCTGCTCGGTCAGTTTTCTTATTCGTTTTTAAACGCAGGGTATTGATTTACAGCTTTGCCCAATATTTTTGATTACCACGAGAGCGCTTTCCAATTTGAAATATAAACGATTATTGAAATTATGACTGTCCTCAGCACGTTATCAGAGTCTACTTGGTCAGTTTTCGTTTCAAAGGGTATTGATTTACACCTTTGCTCAATATTTTTAATTAACTCGAGAGCGCTTTCCAATTTGAAATATAAACAATTATTGAAGTTATGACTGCCGTCAGCATATTCTAAGAGTCTCGGTCAGTTTTTTTTTAAAACAAAGGGTATTGACCTACAGCTTTGCAGAATATTTTTAATTAACTCGAGAGCGCTTTCCAATTTGAATTATTACTGTTTACTGAATTTATCGACGTCCTCGGCATATTCTCAGAGTCTGCTCGGTCAGTTTTCCTATTCGTTTTTAAACGCAGGGTATTGATTTACAGCTTTGCCCAATATTTTTGATTAACACGAGAGCGCTTTCCAATTTGAAATATAAACAATTATTGAAATTATGACTGTCCTCAGCACGTTCTCAGAGTCTACTCGGTCAGTTTTTTTTCAAAGGGTATTGATTTACACCTTTGCTCAATATTTTTAATTAACTCGAGAGTGTTTTCCAATTTGAAATATAAACAATTATTGAAGTTATGACTGTCCTCAGCAGATTCTAAGAGTCGCGGTCAGTTTTTTTTTCTTTTAAACAAAGGGTATTGACCTACAGCTTTGCACAATATTTTTAATTAACTCGAGAGCGCTTTCCAATTTGAATTATTACTGTTTACTGAATTTATTGACGTCCTCGGCATATTCTCAGAGTCTGCTCGGTCAGTTTTCTTATTCGTTTTTAAACGCAGGGTATTGATTTACAGCTTTGCCCAATATTTTTGATTACCACGAGAGCGCTTTCCAATTTGAAATATAAACGATTATTGAAATTATGACTGTCCTCAGCACGTTATCAGAGTCTACTTGGTCAGTTTTCGTTTCAAAGGGTATTGATTTACACCTTTGCTCAATATTTTTAATTAACTCGAGAGCGCTTTCCAATTTGAAATATAAACAATTATTGAAGTTATGACTGCCCTCAGCATATTCTAAGAGTCTCGGTCAGTTTTTTTTTAAAACAAAGGGTATTGACCTACAGCTTTGCAGAATATTTTTAATTAACTCGAGAGCGCTTTCCAATTTGAATTATTACTGTTTACTGAATTTATCGACGTCCTCGGCATATTCTCAGAGTCTGCTCGGTCAGTTTTCTTATTCGTTTTTAAACGCAGGGTATTGATTTACAGCTTTGCCCAATATTTTTGATTACCACGAGAGCGCTTTCCAATTTGAAATATAAACGATTATTGAAATTATGACTGTCCTCAGCACGTTATCAGAGTCTACTTGGTCAGTTTTCGTTTCAAAGGGTATTGATTTACACCTTTGCTCAATATTTTTAATTAACTCGAGAGCGCTTTCCAATTTGAAATATAAACAATTATTGAAGTTATGACTGCCCTCAGCATATTCTAAGAGTCTCGGTCAGTTTTTTTTTAAAACAAAGGGTATTGACCTACAGCTTTGCAGAATATTTTTAATTAACTTGAGAGCGCTTTCCAATTTGAATTATTACTGTTTACTGAATTTATCGACGTCCTCGGCATATTCTCAGAGTCTGCTCGGTCAGTTTTCTTATTCGTTTTTAAACGCAGGGTATTGATTTACAGCTTTGCCCAATATTTTTGATTACCACGAGAGCGCTTTCCAATTTGAAATATAAACGATTATTGAAATTATGACTGTCCTCAGCACGTTATCAGAGTCTACTTGGTCAGTTTTCGTTTCAAAGGGTATTGATTTACACCTTTGCTCAATATTTTTAATTAACTCGAGAGCGCTTTCCAATTTGAAATATAAACAATTATTGAAGTTATGACTGCCGTCAGCATATTCTAAGAGTCTCGGTCAGTTTTTTTTTAAAACAAAGGGTATTGACCTACAGCTTTGCAGAATATTTTTAATTAACTCGAGAGCGCTTTCCAATTTGAATTATTACTGTTTACTGAATTTATCGACGTCCTCGGCATATTCTCAGAGTCTGCTCGGTCAGTTTTCCTATTCGTTTTTAAACGCAGGGTATTGATTTACAGCTTTGCCCAATATTTTTTATTAACACGAGAGCGCTTTCCAATTTGAAATATAAACAATTATTGAAATTATGACTGTCCTCAGCACGTTCTCAGAGTCTACTCGGTCAGTTTTTTTTCAAAGGGTATTGATTTACACCTTTGCTCAATATTTTTAATTAACTCGAGAGTGTTTTCCAATTTGAAATATAAACAATTATTGAAGTTATGACTGTCCTCAGCAGATTCTAAGAGTCGCGGTCAGTTTTTTTTTCTTTTAAACAAAGGGTATTGACCTACAGCTTTGCACAATATTTTTAATTAACTCGAGAGCGCTTTCCAATTTGAATTATTACTGTTTACTGAATTTATTGACGTCCTCGGCATATTCTCAGAGTCTGCTCGGTCAGTTTTCTTATTCGTTTTTAAACGCAGGGTATTGATTTACAGCTTTGCCCAATATTTTTGATTACCACGAGAGCGCTTTCCAATTTGAAATATAAACGATTATTGAAATTATGACTGTCCTCAGCACGTTATCAGAGTCTACTTGGTCAGTTTTCGTTTCAAAGGGTATTGATTTACACCTTTGCTCAATATTTTTAATTAACTCGAGAGCGCTTTCCAATTTGAAATATAAACAATTATTGAAGTTATGACTGCCCTCAGCATATTCTAAGAGTCTCGGTCAGTTTTTTTTTAAAACAAAGGGTATTGACCTACAGCTTTGCAGAATATTTTTAATTAACTCGAGAGCGCTTTCCAATTTGAATTATTACTGTTTACTGAATTTATCGACGTCCTCGGCATATTCTCAGAGTCTGCTCGGTCAGTTTTCTTATTCGTTTTTAAACGCAGGGTATTGATTTACAGCTTTGCCCAATATTTTTGATTACCACGAGAGCGCTTTCCAATTTGAAATATAAACGATTATTGAAATTATGACTGTCCTCAGCACGTTATCAGAGTCTACTTGGTCAGTTTTCGTTTCAAAGGGTATTGATTTACACCTTTGCTCAATATTTTTAATTAACTCGAGAGCGCTTTCCAATTTGAAATATAAACAATTATTGAAGTTATGACTGCCCTCAGCATATTCTAAGAGTCTCGGTCAGTTTTTTTTTAAAACAAAGGGTATTGACCTACAGCTTTGCAGAATATTTTTAATTAACTTGAGAGCGCTTTCCAATTTGAATTATTACTGTTTACTGAATTTATCGACGTCCTCGGCATATTCTCAGAGTCTGCTCGGTCAGTTTTCCTATTCGTTTTTAAACGCAGGGTATTGATTTACAGCTTTGCCCAATATTTTTGATTAACACGAGAGCGCTTTCCAATTTGAAATATAAACAATTATTGAAATTATGACTGTCCTCAGCATATTCTAAGAGTCTCGGTCAGTTTTTTTTTAAAACAAAGGGTATTGACCTACAGTTTTGCAGAATATTTTTAATTAACTCGAGAGCGCTTTCCAATTTGAATTATTACTGTTTCCTGAATTTATTGATGTTCTCGGCATATTCTCAGAGTCTGCTTAGTCAGTTTTCCTATTCGTTTTTATTCGCAGGGTATTGATTTACAGCTATGCCCAATATTTTTGATTAACACGAGAGGGCTTTCCAATTTGAATTATTATTGTTTATTGAATTTATTACTGTCCTCGGCATATTTTCAGAGTCTGCTCGGTCAGTTGTCTTAATTTTTAAATAATATAATGTCTTAATTTTTAAGTAAAATAAATTATTATAATATTGTAATGAATGAAAGAAATGGAAAGAAGTTTATGAAAAAATGCTGCTTTTATAGAGAGCGCCAAGCGATTTATATTTCGATGACGTCATTTGAATAAAATTCATTTGTTTTGAAAGTGGTTTTCAAATATAATAAATTATTGTAGTATTATGATAATTTTAAAAATATTACTGAGGAATGTATCGGATTTTAGAGATGTTTAAACCAGGCAATTTATATTTCAATGCCGTCATTTGAATGAAGTCCATTTTTTCAATTAAATTTTAAGTTTTCAAATATAATAAATTAAACTAGTATTGTGAATTTTAAAAATATTACCGAGAAATGTATCGCATTTTAGAGATGTTTAAATAAAATTGCATTGAAGTTGGAAAGTGTTTCATAATCAATGCTTTATGCATGCTTGATCTTTATTGTTTTTTTTAAACAAAGGGTATTGACCTACAGTTTTGTCCAATATTTTTGATTAATTCGAGAGCGCTTTCCAATTTGAATTATTACTGTTTATTGAATTTATTTCTGTCCTCGGCGTATTTTCAGAGTCCACAAGGTTAGTATTTCCTATTCGCTTTTAAAAGAAGGGTATTGATTCACAGCTTTGTCAAAAATTTTATAATTAAATCGAGAGCTCTTTCCCATTTGAAATAAACAATTATTGATATTATGACTGTTATCAGCACCCAATATTTTTAATTAACACGACAGCGACTTCCGATTTGAATTATAACCATCTATTTAATTTTTGGCTGTTCCAAACGTGTTCTCAGTGTCTACTCACTCAGTTTTTCTTTTCCTTTAAACAAAGGGCATTGACCTACAGCGTTGCCCAATATTTTTAATTAACACGAAAGCGCTTTCCAATTTGAATTATAACAATCTATTTAATTTATGCCTGTCCCAAACGTGTTCTCAGTGTCTACTCACTCAGTTTTTCTTTTCCTTTAAACAAAGGGCATTGACCTACAGCGTTGCCCAATATTTTTAATTAACACGAAAGCGCTTTCCAATTTGAATTATAACAATCTATTTAATTTATGCCTGTCCCAAACGTGTTCTCAGTGTCTACTCACTCAGTTTTTCTTTTCCTTTAAACAAAGGGCATTGACCTACAGCGTTGCCCAATATTTTTAATTAACACGAAAGCGCTTTCCAATTTGAATTATAACAATCTATTTAATTTATGGCTGTCCCAAACGTGTTCTCAGTGTCTACTCACTCAGTTTCTCTTTTCCTTTAAGCAAAGGGCATTGACCTACAGCGTTGCCCAATATTTTTAATTAACACGAAAGCGCTTTCCAATTTGAATTATAACAATCTATTTAATTTATGGCTGTCCCAAACGTGTTCTCAGTGTCTACTCACTCAGTTTTTCTTTTCCTTTAAACAAAGGGCATTGACCTACAGCGTTGCCCAATATTTTTAATTAACACGAAAGCGCTTTCCAATTTGAATTATAACAATCTATTTAATTTATGCCTGTCCCAAACGTGTTCTCAGTGTCTACTCACTCAGTTTTTCTTTTCCTTTAAACAAAGGGCATTGACCTACAGCGTTGCCCAATATTTTTAATTAACACGAAAGCGCTTTCCAATTTGAATTATAACAATCTATTTAATTTATGCCTGTCCCAAACGTGTTCTCAGTGTCTACTCACTCAGTTTTTCTTTTCCTTTAAACAAAGGGCATTGACCTACAGCGTTGCCCAATATTTTTAATTAACACGAAAGCGCTTTCCAATTTGAATTATAACAATCTATTTAATTTATGGCTGTTCCAAACGTGTTCTCAGTGTCTACTCACTCAGTTTTTCTTTTCCTTTAAACAAAGGGCATTGACCTACAGCGTTGCCCAATATTTTTAATTAACACGAAAGCGCTTTCCAATTTGAATTATAACAATCTATTTAATTTATGCCTGTCCCAAACGTGTTCTCAGTGTCTACTCACTCAGTTTTTCTTTTCCTTTAAACAAAGGGCATTGACCTACAGCGTTGCCCAATATTTTTAATTAACACGAAAGCGCTTTCCAATTTGAATTATAACAATCTATTTAATTTATGGCTGTCCCAAACGTGTTCTCAGTGTCTACTCACTCAGTTTCTCTTTTCCTTTAAGCAAAGGGCATTGACCTACAGCGTTGCCCAATATTTTTAATTAACACGAAAGCGCTTTCCAATTTGAATTATAACAATCTATTTAATTTATGGCTGTCCCAAACGTGTTCTCAGTGTCTACTCACTCAGTTTTTCTTTTCCTTTAAACAAAGGGCATTGACCTACAGCGTTGCCCAATATTTTTAATTAACACGAAAGCGCTTTCCAATTTGAATTATAACAATCTATTTAATTTATGGCTGTCCCAAACGTGTTCTCAGTGTCTACTCACTCAGTTTTTCTTTTCCTTTAAGCAAAGGGCATTGACCTACAGCGTTGCCCAATATTTTTAATTAACACGAAAGCGCTTTCCAATTTGAATTATAACAATCTATTTAATTTATGGCTGTCCCAAACGTGTTCTCAGTGTCTACTCACTCAGTTTTTCTTTTCCTTTAAGCAAAGGGCATTGGCCTACAGCGTTGCCCAATATTTTTAATTAACACGAAAGCGCTTTCCAATTTGAATTATAACAATCTATTTAATTTATGGCTGTCCCAAACGTGTTCTCAGTGTCTACTCACTCAGTTTTTCTTTTCCTTTAAACAAAGGGCATTGACCTACAGCGTTGCCCAATATTTTTAATTAACACGAAAGCGCTTTCCAATTTGAATTATAACAATTTATTTAATTTATGGCTGTCCCAAACGTGTTCTCAGTGTCTACTCACTCAGTTTTTCTTTTCCTTTAAACAAAGGGCATTGGCCTACAGCGTTGCCCAATATTTTTAATTAACACGAAAGCGCTTTCCAATTTGAATTATAATAATCTATTTAATTTATGGCTGTCCCAAACGTGTTCTCAGTGTCTACTCACTCAGTTTTTCTTTTCTTTTAAACAAAGGGCATTGACCTACAGCGTTGCCCAATCTTTTTAATTAACACGAAAGCGCTTTCCAATTTGAATTATAACAATCTATTTAATTTATGGCTGTCCCAAACGTGTTCTCAGTGTCTACTCACTCAGTTTTTCTTTTCCTTTAAACAAAGGGCATTGGCCTACAGCATTGACCAATATTTTTAATTAACACGAAAGCGCTTTCCAATTTGAATTATAACAATCTATTTAATTTATGGCTGTCCCAAACGTGTTCTCAGTGTCTACTCACTCAGTTTTTCTTTTCCTTTAAACAAAGGGCATTGACCTACAGCGTTGCCCAATATTTTTAATTAACACGAAAGCGCTTTCCAATTTGAATTATAACAATCTATTTAATTTATGGCTGTCCCAAACGTGTTCTCAGTGTCTACTCACTCAGTTTTTCTTTTCCTTTAAACAAAGGGCATTGACCTACAGCGTTGCCCAATATTTTTAATTAACACGAAAGCGCTTTCCAATTTGAATTATAACAATGTATTTAATTTATGGCTGTCCCAAACGTGTTCTCAGTGTTTACTCAATCAGTTTTTCTTTTCCTTTAAACAAAGGGCATTGACCTACAGCGTTGCCCAATATTTTTAATTAACACGAAAGCGCTTTCCAATTTGAATTATAACAATCTATTTAATTTATGGCTGTCCCAAACGTGTTCTCAGTGTTTACTCAATCAGTTTTTCTTTTCCTTTAAACAAAGGGCATTGACCTACAGCGTTGCCCAATATTTTCAATTAATACGAAAGCGCTTTCCTATTTGAATTATAACAATCTATTTAATATATGGCTGTCCCAAACGTGTTCTCAATGTCTACTCAATCAGTTTTTCTTTCCTTTAAACAAAGGGCATTGACCTACAGCGTTGCCCAATATTTTTAATTAACACGTAGCTTTCCAATTTGAATTATAACAATCTATTTAATTTATGGCTGTCCCAAACGTGTTCTCAGAGTATACTCAGGCAGTTTTTCTTATCCTTTAAACAAAGGGTATTGACCTACAGCATTGACCAATATTTTGAATTAACACGAGAGCGCTTTCCATTTTGAATTATAATCATCTATTTAATTTATGGCTGTCCCAAACGTGTTCTCAGAGTCTACTCAGGTAGTTTTTCTTTCCCTTTAAGCAAAGGGTATTGACCTACAGCGTTGCCCAATATTTTGAGTTTACACGAGAGCGCTTTCCAATTTGAATTATAACCATCTATTTAATTTATGGCTGTCCCAAACGTGTTCTCAGAGTCTACTCAGGTAGTTTTTCTTTCCCTTTAAGCAAAGGGTATTGACCTACAGCGTTGCCCAATATTTTGAATTAACACGAGAGAGCTTTCCAATCTGAATTATAACCATCTATTTAATTTATGGCTGTCCCAAACGTGTTCTCAGAGTCTACTCAATCAGTTTTTCTTTTCCTTTAAACAAAGGGCATTGACCTACAGCGTTGCCCAATATTTTTAATTAACACGAAAGCGCTTTCCAATTTGAATTATAACTGTCTATTTAATTTATGGCTGTCCCAAACGTGTTCTCAGAGTCTAATCAGGTAGTTTTTCTTTCCCTTTAAGCAAAGGTTATTGACCTACAGCGTTGCCCAATATTTTGAATTAACACGAGAGAGCTTTCCAATTTGAATTATAACAATCTATTTAATTTATGGTTGTCCCAAACGTGTTCTCAGTGTTTACTCAATCAGTTTTTCTTTTCCTTTAAACAAAGGGCATTGACCTACAGCGTTGCCCAATATTTTTAATAACCACGAAAGCGCTTTCCAATTTGAACTATAACAATCTATTTAATTTATGGCTGTCCCAAACGTGTTCTCAGTGTCTACTCAATCAGTTTTTCTTTCCTTTAAACAAAGGGCATTGACCTACAGCGTTGCCCAATATTTTTAATTAACACGAAAGCGCTTTCCAATTTGAATTATAACAATCTATTTAATTTATGGCTGGCCCAAACGTGTTCTCAGAGTATACTCAGGCAGTTTTTCTTACCCTTTAAACAAAGGGTATTGACTTACAGCATTGCCCAATATTTTGAATTAAGACGAGAGCGCTTTCCAATTTGAATTATAACAATCTATTTAATTTATGGCTGTCTCAAACCTGTTCTCAGAGTCTACTCAGGTAGTTTTTCTTTCCCTTTAAGCAAAGGGTATTGACCTACAGCGTTGCCCAATATTTTGAATTAACACGAGAGAGCTTTCCAATATGAATTATAACCATCTATTTAATTTATGGCTGTCCCAAACGTGTTCTCAGAGTCTACTCAGGCAGTTTTTCTTTCCATTTAAACAACGGGTATTGACCTACAGCGTTGCCCAATATTTTGAATTAACACGAGAGCGCTTTCCAATTTGAATTATAACAATCTATTTAATTTATGGCTGTCCCAAACGTGTTCTCAGAGTCTACTCAGGTAGTTTTTCTTTCCCTTTAAACAAAGGGTATTGACCTACAGCGTTGCCCGATATTTTGAATTAACACGAGAGAGCTTTCCAATCTGAATTATAACCATCTATTTAATTTATGGCTGTCCCAAACGTGTTCTCAGAGTCTACTCAGGCAGTTTCTCTTTCCCTTTAAACAAAGGGTATTGACCTACAGCGTTGCCCAATATTTTGAATTAACACGAGAGCGCTTTACAATTTGAATTATAACCATCTATTTAATTTATGGCTGTCCCAAATGTGTTCTCAGGGTCTACTCGATCAATTTTCCTAATTTTCTTTCAAACAAAGGATGTTGACCTACAGTTTTGCCTACTACTTTTTATTAATTCGAGAACACTTTTCAAATTAAATTATAACCATTTATTAAATTTATAGCTGTTCTCTGCGTATTCTCGAAGTCTACTTGATCGATTTTAATTATTTTTATTTTTTAAACGAAGTTTCCTGATACGCAAATTACCCCAATATTTTTGTTTAACATCAGAATTCATTCGAGTTTGAATTATGACCATGTGTTAAATTTATATTCTAAGGCGTCGTACAAATAAACTGTTCTGTTTTGTACTTTTTATTATAATTTTTTTAAGTATGTATTTCATTAGAAATTATGCCTAGTAGGCTTTTCGAGAAGAATTTTGTCCTTGCCTACACCCCCACAAAATGTCAATCGATACAGGGCCATCCATACCACTGTGTCCCCCTTCAAATATTTATCATCGCCCGCCCCCCCCCCTTCCATATTTGATTTTTTTCACCTCCGTGTAAATCTTTGAAGTCTTTCCTTATTTAAAAAGAAAAAAAATCTGGTGACAGGCTCCACCGTTGAGGCCCAGACTCCCTGACTCGAGTGGTATCCTTAAAATATAATCGGGTTATGCTATTGTTCTAAAATTTGCGTCGTTATTTTTGTAGTGAAAAATTACGTATAAAATGATAATTTATTTAACATTCTTGAAGATCCTAATTTTTGTATGACGTTTCAAAGGAAAATCATTCAAATATTTGGGGGTGTTCCCGAAAATTCGAGTGTGTATAGAATTAAAGAAATTAATAATGTGATAAATATCTTAAATTTCAAATAATTCGAATTCCCGTCTTTCGAGTTACAAAAAATTTATATTTTTCTCTAGTTTTCACATAGTTTTATTTAGGCTGATTTCTCTGTTTGTTTGTTCGTAGTTCACTGTTTGTTTGTTCGAGAAACAGAGTAAATCTCATGAACTACCTGGTATAATAATGGAGGATAACATCATGGAGTATTCATATAATAATCATGGAATATTTTAAACAGATATTTGAAGGCGCATTGTGGTTAATATTCAGGAAAAACAGAGTAAAACTCATGAACTGCCTCGTATAATCATGGAGGATATTAAGGATAATATCATGGAGTATTCGTATCATAATCATGGAGTATTTTAAAAAGATATTTGAAGGCTCATTGTGGTTAATATTCGGGAAAAACAGAGTAAAACTCATGAACTGCCTCGTATATAATCATGGAGGATAATATCATGGAGTATTCTTATCATGATCATGGAATATTTTAAACAGATATTTGAAGGCGAATTGTGGTTAATATTCGGGTAAAACAGAGTAAAACTCATGAACTATCTCGTATAATCATGGAGGATAATAAGGATAATATCATGGAGTATTCTTATCATAATCATGGAGTATTTTAAACAGATATTTGAAGGAGCATTATGGTTAATATTCGGGAAGTAGAGAGCAAAACTCATGAACCACCTCGTATAATCACGGAGGATAATAAGGATAATATCATGGAGTATTCATACCATTATTATGGAGTATTTTAAACAGATATTTGGAGGAGCATTATGGTTAATATTCGGGAAGAAGGGAGCAAAACTCATGAACTACCTCGTATAATCATGGAGGATAATAAGGATAATATCATGGAGTATTTATATCATAATCATGGAATATTTTAAATAGACATTTGAAGAAGCATTATGGTTAATATTCGGGAAGAAGAAGCAAAACTCATGAACTACCTCGTATAATCATGGAGGATAATAAGGATAATATCATGGAGTATTCGTATCATAATCATGGAGTATTTTAAACAGATATTTGAAGACTCATTGTGATTAATATTTGAGTAAAACAGAGTAAAACTCATGAACTACCTCGTATAATCATGGAGGATAATAAGGATAATATCATGGAGTATTTATATCATAATCATGGAATATTTTAAATAGATATTTGAAGGAGCATTATGGTTAATATTCGGGAAGAAGAGAGCAAAACTCATGAACTACCTCGTATAATCATGGAGGATAATAAGGATAATATCATGGAGTATTCGTATCATAATCACGGAGTATTTTAAACAGATATTTGAAGTCTCATTGTGATTAATATTTGAGTAAAACAGAGTAAAAGTTATGAACTACCTCGTATAATCATGGAGGATAATAAAGATAATGTCATGGAGTATTCATATCATAATCATGGAGTATTTTAAAAAGACATTTGAAGGCTCATTGTGGTTAATATTCGGGAAAACCAAAGTAAAACTCATGAACTGCCTCGTATATAATCATGGAGGATAACATCATGGAGTATTCATATTATAATCATGGAGTATTTTAAACAGATATTTAAAGGCGCATTGTGGTTAATATTCGGGGAAAACACAGTGAAACTCATGAACTACCTCGTATAATCATGGAGGATATTAAGGATAATATTATGGAGTATTTATACCATAATCATGGAATATTTTAAATATATATTTGGGGGAGCATTGTAGTTAATATTCGGGAAGAAGGGAGCAAAACTCATGAACTACCTCGTATAATCATGGAAGATAATAAGGATAATATCATGGAGTATTCATATCATAATCATGGAATTTTTTAAACAGAAATTTGAAGGAGCATTATGGTTAATATTCGGGTAAAACAGAGTAAAACTCATGAGCTACCTCGTATAATCATGGAGGATAACAATACAGGAAAAATTGACTAAAATGTTACTTTAAGAGCTTGCATAACATGGAAATAATCTGAAAATTTCCTTCTCTCCTATCGTTTTTGACCTCTTATCTGTCGCGAACCGTCAAGTAAGAATTACGAAATGACTTCACAAATATGTTTTAGAATTAAGGGAGGTTAAAAACGACTAAAGCTACAGTGGTGATAAGGAAATCGGTCATGAGTGAATCAGAACTGTGGCTAAAGCAAAAATAAAAAAGAAATTAGTGTGGGTAGTACATGACTTTCGCTACAGACTGAAATTCATTTTATTTTTATTCCCTTAATAATTCATTGAGTTTAATTTCACAAAATAACACGCACATTTATTTGAAATGACATTGAATTTGCACTTTCAATTCAATTTTCGTTCTCGTTTGGTAACTGGACTTACTTTCAAAGGTGGCGTAGAGAAAATACGAAGAAACTGAAATGTCGCGAGAACGGCTAGTGCTAGTGTAATGGGGTTGGTCTTTTTCGTTTCTTCGTTAAAAATTACGTATAAAACAAGCATTTAATGCATACATTTAAGCATACGTAGTCTTTTATTTTAGATTTTAACAATTTTTGCTAGACATTTCGCAAAATAAAAGGCAGGTTCTTCTTTTCCGAATCGCATCAAAATCTAATCCGCATCCGGGTAAATTACATGTGACTTACATATAAAATTTTATGAAATTTGGTCTATTAGTCTTTGAGTTAGAGTGAATATATACATTGCACAGACAGACACACACACAGTCGTTATGTTAAAAGGTGTGTTTTCGTATTCTAGAGGCTCCAAAACGTGTAGATCCGTCGAAAACTCGAGTTGCGATTTTCGACACGTTTCCAGTATTTTCCCTAAGCATTACCATGCAATGCAGAGTAAGTAAAAATCTAATAGAGGTAGACCATGGTTTTCCCTACATAATGCAATGATTTGATTTGATTATCGACGAAAAAAAATGTGTATAAAATCCGTGTCACAATGTTTTTTGGCATTGATTTAAATGTAAATTGAAACTCGGCGCTTTTGTCAAATTACCAGTTCAAACAGAATGATTTATGTACACTCACGTTGTTGTTGAGACCCAGACCGTCCGACCTACCGGAAAGGTGTAAGGTAACTGTTTAGACGGCCGGGAAGTGCCACCCAATTTAGACCGGAACCCAGTGGGGGGGGGGGGGCATTCACAGGGACCGTACCCTCCTTCCCCTACCACCAACCTCTCGGAAGGACTTACGGACCCACATGTTTAACGTGATCGTACTCCGGATGAACACGGCGGCAGTTGTGGCAGCGTGCAAATTCAGCCCGCAAACCACCGGGCTACCGCGCCCGAAATGTGCCAACAGCACGCGGTGTTCCCAGGTGGTCACCCACCCAAGTACTAACAGCGCCCGATGCTGCTTGACTTCGGTGATCTGACGAGAACCGGTGTTTTCAGCACGGTAGGGCCGTTGGCATGTACACTCACGTGTAAAACGTCAATCAAAATGCAATTGACATTTAATTAATATCCCGTGAAATAACTGACTGTTGGAGAATTCTTTAGCATCAAAATCCAAAACTATTTCAAAAAATCTGATGTTGGAAGCACATGACTTTCCCTGCAGACTTATTTATATCCACGTTCTCTTTATTTTAATTTAATTTAATTCACTTTTAATTCAATTTTCGTTCTCATTTGGTAACTGGGGTTATTTTCAAAGGTGGCGCAAAGAAAATATGAAAGAACTTAAATATCTCGAGAACGGCTAGTCCTAGTGTAATGGGGTTGATCTTATTATTTTCTTCGTTAAACATTACGTATAAAACAAGCATGTAATGGATATATTTGAGCATACGTAGTTTTTTATTTTAGATTTTGGCGATTTTTGAGGACCATTTTGCAAAAAAAAGGCAGGTTATTTTTTCCGAATCTTACCAAAATCTAATCAGCACCAGGGTGTTCCACAAGTGACTTATCAAATGAATTTTGTGAAATTCGGTCCATTAGTTTTTCAGCTAGAGTGGATACAAGCTTTTAAGGGACATTTCGCAAAAAATGGTGGGTTCTTTTATCCCGAATCGTACCCAAAACTAATCAGTACTAGATTTGCCCACACGTGACTTACTTACCAAATTTTATGAAATTCGGCCCAGTAATTTTTTAGTTAGAGTGGATACAAAATCTGCACAGACAGACAGACAGACAGACAGACACACACAACACACACACAGACGCCACGCTAAAAATAGTTTTTTCGTATTCTAGAGGTCTCGAAACGTGTAGATCCGTCGAAAACTCGAGTTGGGATTTTCGGCATGATTCCAATACTTTCCCTATATATTACCATGTATTGCAGGGAAAGTAAAACTATCTTCGCCAGTGAATGAAACGAACTAGATACGCGAGAATGATGTTAAAAGATTTGTCGCATAATATTGCTTATGAAAAGTGAAAATCTTTTATGATGCTGACTACTTTTTCAGTTTTATGCAATTTTTTGATAAATTTATTTGAAAATCGGGCAATGCTTCGAGAACTGTTCATGCGTTCGAAAGTTTGCGTCATTCGTTTTCTAATGAAAATTTACATACGAAATGATAATTTATTCAACAGTATTGAAGGTCCTGATCTTTTAGAGATTTTTTTGAAAAATATTTACGAAATATCTCAATAACGGTTCCTGTTAACGTTCTAAAGTTTAAATCATTCGTTTTTTAATGAAACATTCCAAAAAAATGTGATGTGGGCAGCACATGACTTTCCCTGCAGACTTATTTATATCCACGTTCTCTTTATTTTAATTAAATTTAATTCACTTTAAATTCAATTTTCGTTCTCATTTGATAACTGGACTTCTTTTCAAAGGTGGCGTGGAGAAAATACGAAAAAATCTAATACATCTCGAGAACGGCTAGTCCTAGTGTAATGCAGTTGGTCTCATTTTTTTCTTCGTTAAAAATTACGTATTAAAAAAGCATTTAATGGATATATTTAAGCATACGTAGCTTTTTAGTTTAAATTTTGACATTTTTTTAGGGCCATTTTGCAAAAAAAGGCAGTTTGTTTTTTTCCGAATCGTACCAAAATCTAATCAGCACCAGAGTGACCTATAAGTGACTCATCTACCGAATTTTGGGAAATTTGGTCCATTAGTTTCTCAGATAGAGTGGATACAAACTTTTGTGGGCCATTTTGCAAAAAAAGGCAAGTTCTTTTATCCCGAATCGCACCCAAAACTAATCAGCATTAGACTCATCCACAAGTGACTTACCTACCAAATTTTATGAAATTCGGTCAATTAGTTTTTTAGTTAGAGTGGATACAAAATCTGCACAGACAGACAGACAGACACACAGACAGACACACAGACGTCACGCTAAAAATAGTTTTTTCGTATTCTAGAGGCCTTGAAACGTGTAGATCCGTCGAAAACTCGAGTTGCTATTTTCGACATGATTCCAATACTTTCCCTATACATTACCATGTATTGCAGGGAAAGTAATAATTATTTATTTAACATTATTGAAGTGCTGATTTTATTGTGCTTTTTTCAAACATTTAATTGAAAATTGGGGGGTGGGGGGCGGTCCGAACTTTCAATTACGTTTAAAATCAACGAGGTTCCAGTATTCACTGATTGTAATAATTGTTCCAAATGTTTTTCGAAATGACCCCCCCCCCCCCCCCCCCCCTCCTCCATCATGAGTTTTAGCGTCCGCAGATTCACGGACACACTGGTGTTATTCAGCCGGTTTCCAGCAGTTTCTGGAAACCAGCTGTTAAAAAATGAATGCTGTTTGGAAACCGGATGTCTCTTGGATGGAACCAACGAGTTAGAATATATTCTAACTCGTTGGATGGAACATACAGCGTGTCCCCAACAACATAGTATACTATCCCATTAAAAATATAGTCTCCTTAAAAGTGAACAGTGAAATATTTTTTTAACCGCTGGTAGCAGATCCGTAGTTCGAATTGCAAAAATGCTTTAAATAAGATAGGAAGTTATGAAATAGCAATTTAAATGCTGTACCATATTTTTGTAAAAAGTTAAGAAAATTAATTTTTACTTTTTCTGCAATACATGGTAATGTATAGGGAAAGTATTGGAATCATGCCGAAAATCGCAACTCGAGTTTTCGACGGATCTACACGTTTCGAGACCTCTAGAATACGAAAAAACCATTTTTAACGTGACGTCTGTGTGTGTGTGTGTCTGTCTGTCTGTCTGTGTGTTTGTCTGTGCAATGTATGTATCCACTCTAATTCAAAAACTAATGGACCGAATTTCATAAAATTGGGTAGGTAAGTCACTTGGGTATGACCCTGGTGCTGATTAGTTTTTGGTACGATTCGTAAAAACAGAACCCGCCTTTTTTTGCGAAATGGCCCTTAAAAATTTCATGTATCCACTCTAGCTAAAATACTAATTGACCAAATTTCACAAAATTTGGTAGATAAGTTACTTGTACGATACTCTGGTGCTGATTAGAATTTGGTATTAATCGGAAAAGAACAACCTGCATTTTTTAACGAAATGGCCCTCAAATATCGCAAAATCCAAAAAAAGCTACATATGTTCAAATATATCAATTAAATTCTTGTTTTACACGTAATTTTTGATGAGGAAAATAATAAGAACAACTCTGTTACTCTAGGACTAACCATTCTCGAATTATTTAAGATTTTTCGAATTTAGTTATGTCACTTTTAGAAAAATGTCTAATTACCAAATAAAAACAGAAGTTAAATTAAAAATGCAAATTTAGTGTTATATTGTGCAATTAAACTCAATTTGATGAATTATTAAAGAAAAAAATATGAATTTGAGTCTGCAGGGAAAGTCATGTGCTGCCCACATCAGATTTTTACTTTCCCTGCAATACATGGTAATGTATAGGGAAAGTATTGGAATCATGCCGAAAATCGCAACTCGAGTTTTCGACGGATCTACACGTTTCAAGACCCCTAGAATACGAAAAAACCATTTTTGGCGTGACGTCTGTGTGTGTGTCTGTGTGCCTGTCTGTGTGTCTGTCTGTCTGTGCAGATTTTGTATCCACTGTAACTAAAAAACTAATAGACCGAATTTCACAAAATTTGGTAGGTAAGTCACTTGTGGGCGAGTCTGGTGCTGATTAGTTTTGGGTACGATTCGGGATAAAAGAACCCGCCTATTTTTGCGAAATGGCCCGCAAAAGCTTGTATCCACTCTAACTGAAAAACTAATGGACCAAATTTCACAAAATTCGATAGATGAGTCACTTGTGGGTTACCCTGGTGCTGAATAGATTTTGGTACGACTCGGAAAAAAATGACCTGCCTGTTTTTGCAAAATGGCCCTCCAAAATCGTCCAAATCTAAACTAAAGAACTGGGTATACTCAAATATATCCATTAAATGCTGATTTAATACGTAATTTTTAACGATGAAAAGAATAAGACCAACCCCATTACACTAGGACTAGCCGTTCTCGAGATATTTTAGTGTTTCGTACTTTCCCTACGCCACCTTTGAAAATAAGCCCGGTTACCGAATGAGAACGAAAATTGAATTAAAAGTGAAATAAATTTAATTAAAATAAAGAGAGCGTTAATATAAGTCTGCAGGGAAAGTCATGTGCTGCTCACATCAGATTTTTACTTTCCCTGCAATACATGGTAATGTATAGGGAAAGTATTGGAATCATGCCGAAAATCACAACTCGATTTTTCGACGGATCTACACGTTTCGAGACCTCTAAAATACGAAAAAACTATTTTTGGCGTGATGTCTGTGTGTGTGTGTCTGTCTGTATGTGCAGATTTTGTATCCACACTAATTAAAAAACTAATGGACCGAATTTCACAAAATTTGGTAGGTAAGTCACTTGTGGGCGAGTCTGGTGCTGATTAGTTTTGGGTATGATTCGGGATAAAAGAACCCGCCTTTTTTTTGCGAAATGGCCCGCAAAAGTTTGTATCCACTCTAACTGAAAAATTAATGGACCGAATTTCACAAAATTCAGTAGATGAGTCACTTGTGGGTCACCCTGGTGCTGATTAGATTTTGGTACGATTCGGAAAAAAATAACCCGCCTTTTTTTGCAAAATAGCCCGCGAAAATCGTCAAAATCTAAACTAAATAACTACGTATGCTCAAATATATTCATTAAATGCTTGTTTAATACGTAATTTTTAACGAAGAATAGAATAAGACCAACCCCATTACAGTAGGACTAGCCGTTCTCGAGATATTTTAGTTTTTCGTATTTTCTCTACGCCCACCTTTGAAAATAAGTCCGTTTACCGAATGAGAAAGAAAATTGAATTAAAAGTGAAATAAATTTAATTAAAATAAAGAGAATGTGGATATAAGTCTGCAGGGAAAGTCATGTGCTGTCCACATCAGATTTTTTATACAGCTCCTCTATAAAAAAAAAATCTGATGCGGGCAACACATGACTTTCCTTATATAATGCAATGAATTTACTACTTTTACAGTAAAAGAAATAGATTATTCTTATAGTAGATACTTATATTCTTACCAAGATATTGAATTTTCGTCAATGAGTCGTCATTTTCATTGATTTAGCGTCATTTTTATCCATTTGGCGAGACTTTCGTTAATTTAGCAACATTTAAAAAAGCACTAAGTTGGCGACATCCTGCCACATTCCCCGCCAAAATCTCGCCAAGCCTTATGGACGGAGAAATAAGTTATTCTTATAGCAGATAAATGACTATTGGCGTTCAAATACAAAAGTATTACTCAAAGTATCTTTTCTCATGAATGGAACGAGCTAGATCCACGAGAATGATGTCACCCAATTTATCGCATGGTATTACATATGAAAAGTGAACATGTTTCTCAACAGTTAATATTTTTTTTTAATTTATGGGATTTTAGTGTTCGGCATTGCTGAACGGTGCCATCATTTAAAATATAGTTAAGTAGCAGCGTTGCTTGAATGCTTGCATACAAAATGTGAATAGTCATAATAATGAGATAATAGCTTTATCTGCATAAAATAAATTTGAAGAGGTGGTAAAAGTTTTATTAACTATTTGCAACCGAAGTTGATTTGTGGATGTTCCCTTATTTCCCAATGAAATTTTTAATCAATGATAAATAACTATGTCAAATTGGATCGTATTACACCCATTTTTTTTTTAGTTAGACTAAATATGGTATGGATAATATTTTTATAATTTGACCTTTTTTCGATAGAGGGGCTGTATAAAAAGTTAATTTTCTTAACTTTCTACAAAAATATGGTACAGCATTTAACTTTCTATGTCATAACTTCCTACCTTATTTAAAGCATTTTTGCAACTGAAACTATAGGTCTACAACCAACGGTTCAAAATATCTTCCACTATTCGCCTTTTTGCAGGACACCCTGTATATTTCGGCAATAATAAAGTTGGAAATTATAAAAAATTGAATATGATCACTCTAAATCTGCCACAAATTACGCAAAAATGCTGCTGGTCAATATTGGTTATTAAAAAATTGGAATGTCACCGCGCACACATGCTAACATATACACACACATACTGACATCACTTCAAAAGTGTTCGATTTGTGTTCAGGAAAGCTCGAAAGGGGATATTTCGTCGAAAATTTGCATTCGAATTTTTGACCACGTTACAATACTTCCCCTATGCATTATACCATGTACGAAGGAAAAGTGAAAACAAGCTATATCAGTGTATAACACATGTCCCGTGATCTGTTATTTAATTTAAAAAATAAAATTTTGATTAATTGTAAACTATATTTTACGCATCAAAACAGTGAATGGAAATACGTGTTTTTTAAAATCTGTTTCTCTCAATTCAAGATGCCTTTTTCTCTCATATGAGAAAATGGAGTAATAATGAAATACAACATTATAAAAAAAAAACTTTTTAAGTTACACAGTTTTAGTAAAAGGCCTTAAAAAGTAAAAAATAATATTTAGCTATCACAGCATTCTTCGTCTTATGCGACTACAACTAAAACCGTGAGGCGCTCATACAGGAATTTTATTTGGACATTAACAAAATTTTAAAGAACAACAGAAGTTTTTTTTTTTTTTACAATGGCTAGGCACTAGACTCTACGTCGACTTACGTCGTTTGCCCTATGTACGGCTGAAATCGTGAACCATTTTGCCGTCCTAGGAAGTTGCCCCAGGCGCACCAGAGGGGGCGGAACAGACTGCGCCCACAACATCCATGTCTTACGTGGGACTCGAACCCACAACGTGGCGGCCGATCAATCGCTGGAAACGCTGCCTTGACCGTTCGGCCACCACGTCGACTTAAATGAGCCAACAGCACATGGTTTTCCCAGGTGGTCACCCACCCAAGTACTATCCGCGCCCGATGCTGCTTAACTGCGGTGATCTAGCGGGAACCGGTGTTTTCAGCACGGTAGAGCAGTTGGCTTAGAAGAACAACAGAAGTGATAGCATAGAAATGACATATTAATAATATAAACACCTTGATTTATCTGTCTGTTTATCTATCTATCTCTGAGTAACGCTGCTATAAATTGCCAAACGTGTTTCAATGACGGATAACTATTTCAATTTGGATACTAACCCAGACCATCAGCATTTTTTTAACTCTCCACGTGAACACTAAATTTTTCTGATCACCAATTGACTTTCAACGTTCACTGCTGCTTGAATTGGAAAGAATATAAGAACATACGAGTACTATAAGAATAACCTATTTCTCCGCCCGTGACATTTAGATAAAATGTTGGTGACGAATTTTTCGGAACTCTCCAACTTGGTGACTTTTTAAATGTTGCCACATTGACGAAAATGTCACCCAATTGATAAAAATTCACCAAATTGATGAAACTGACGCTGAATCAACGAAATGACAACTAATTAATTGATGAAAGTTCAATATCTCGGAAAGAACACAAGAATAGACTATAAGAATAACCCATTTCTCCGTCCTAAACGCTTGGTGAGAAATTTAGTGGGGCATCGCCAACTTGGCGACTTTTTAAATACTGCCAATGCAAGAAAAATGTCGCCAAATTGATAAAAATGACGACAAATGAGAAGTAATGTTTTGCAAATTCTGATTTCCGTCATATGACAGGCATACATTCTAGTATAAGAATAATTACATTCAATTCATTTAAATTTTTCTTTGACGATTTTAATTTAACAATCCATCATTCTTATATATGTCATTTCTATATTATCACTTCCATTGTCCCTTAAGCTTCTGTTAATGTCCAAATACAATTAATTCCTTTATGGGTGCCCCATAGTTTTATTTTTAGTCACATATCATCAAAAATGTTGTGATAACTAAAAATCTGATGTGGGCAGCACATGACTTTCCCTGCAGACTTATATACACGTTCTATTTATTTTAATTAAATTTAATTCACTTATAATTCAATTTTCGTTCTCATTCGGTAACTGGACTTATTTTCAAAGATGGCGTAGAGAACATACGAAAGAACTAAAATATCTCGAGAACGACTAGACCTAGTGTAATGGGGTTGGTCTTATTCTTTTCTTCGTTAAAAATTACGTATAAAACTAAAATTTAATGGATATATTTGGCATACGTAGTTTTTTATTTTAGATTTTGACGATTTTTGCGGGCCATTTTGCAAAAAAAGGCAGGTTATTTTTTTCCGAATCGTACCAAAATCTAATCAGTACCAGGGTGACCTACCAGCGACTTATTTACCGAATTTTGTGAAATTCGGTCCATTAGTTTTTCAGCTAGAGTGGATACATGCTTTTGCGGGCCATTTCGCAAAAAATGCGGGTTCTTTTATCCCGAATCATACCCAAAACTAATCAGCACCAGATTCGCCCACAAGTGACTTACCTATCAAATTTTATGAAATTCGGTCAATTAGTTTTTTAGTTAGAGTGGAATACAAAATCTGCACAGACAGACACACAAACAGACAGACAGACAGACACACACACAGACGTCACGCTAAAAATAGTTTTTTCGTTTTCTAGAGGTCTCGAAACGTGTAGATCCGTCGAAAACTCGAGTTGCGATTTTCGGCATGATTCCAATACTTTCCCTATACATTACCATGTATTGCAGAGAAAGTAAAAATTATTTTTTTACTTTTTAGTGCATTTTACATTAACCGTGTAACTTACATTGTTTCTTTATAGTATTTTATTTTATACTTTGTAGGCCTTTGAGATTTTGTAATAAATTTTTCGTCAGCTATCAAATCAAACCATTTAAAAATATTTTATCGAATTCATCAAGATCGATGGTTGTCTGCCTGAATGTCTTTTTTAACTTCCTTGGTGGCATTTTTAATATACTTTCCTACGTTCTAAAGATCTAAAATTTGGTACAAAGCTTTTCTTCCAGTGGAACATTTTAATCTATTAAAATTTGGCGGATTCTTAGAAAATAGAACCGGCATTTTTTTTTTGCGAAATTAATATTTATAATGTATATTAATTCGATTCCATATTTTTTGTAAATTTGTTTACAAACGGTGTGAAAGTGCCTGAATGAACACGCAGGCATATTTTTATAAAAACGGTAAGTTTATTCGTAAACTTTAGAAATCATAAAAATAAACTCCATTACGTAATTTATACATAATAAATCAGGATGTACATGGTCCACCTTTTCCACCATCGTCTGCATGCACACACGACTCGTTCTACGTCGTACCAATTTGTACCATCTCGAACCCTTCCGTATCTTTCTCGTGTTTATCACCTTTTTATAACCTGGTTGCCAGCACCCTCTACCGTCCGCAATTTAATGTTATTTAATTTTAGGCTATTTTATTTAATTTTAGGTTCTTCTTTCCCCGGCTGAAATTTCTGCTTGAAAATTAAGACGTCGAGAATGGAAATGTTAACCCTTAAAACGGGACCAGGATGTTTTGTTCTACAGATCTGCCTGTGAAGATAATTTTGTATAGAGAGAACAGAGATGCTTATACTTCTTTTTAGGAGATTTGAATTAAATATTTTGATAGAATGCTTTGAATAACAATGTTATTTATAGAATGCTATAGGAATTCATACTTCATTGTGAATTTTATGTTTCTTTACATTATATATTCCGTATACGAATACAGGTATGCTGCTTGTATAGTCTAATAATCGTGGTTTTTGTGGTGTAATTCTTCTTCTAATATATTTTACAACTGCGTGGACATGCTACTTGCTCAAGACACAAGTTACAGTGTTTGTAACGTTGAATTGTACATTTGATAATCTTCCGGATGACAACATGTAAAACTATTTCACACCCAATTAATTAACTTATATTTCACGCAATTCTAAATTGACAATTATCAATATTGACAGCATCCTCAATAAGCAATATAGTTCATATATTAAAATATTTTAACAATTCGTTCATCAATTTGGCGTCATTTTCGTTAACTTAGCGTTATTTTTGCAATTTTAACGATATTTTCGTGAATCTAGGGTTTCGCAAAAGTAGCCGCCAAGTTCGCCAAATGTATCGTCAAGCTTTACAGATAAATGGGGTGGGGGGTGGGGAAAGCATTTTTTATACATAAATGATTGTTGGCCAATTGTTAGGCGCCAAAATACAAAACCATTACACAACGTATCTTCTTTCGTGAATGGAACGAATTGGATCCACGAGAATGATGTTAACAAATTTATCGCATAATATTACATATGAAACGTGAATATATTTCTCAATAGTTAATACTTCTTTTTATTTTTATGTCGTTTTTTGCATAAATTTATTTGAAAAATGTGCAATTTCTTAAGAACTGTTCATGCTCACGTTTTAAAATTTATGTCAATCGTTTTCTAATGACAAATTACATAAGAAATGACTTTTTACATAATATTATTGAAAGTTCTGATTTTTTGATGATTTTTTTCAAAATTTCATTTGAAAATCGGTGTCTTTCGATTGATTTTGAAATCAAATAAGCTTCCAGTATTTACTGATTGTAATTTTTACACCAAATTTTATTTGAAACGTTCCATTCGTTCATGAGATATCGTCTGCACAGACTCAAGAACACACACACGCATACACACACACAAACACACACAGACAGACAGACATCACCTAAAAACGATAGGTTCGAGTTCGAGTATGCTTGAAACGTGCTCTTCCGTCGAAAACCCGAATTCGAATTTTCGACCCCGTCACTATACTTTCCCTGGTACATTATACTATGTATAATATATATAGGGGAAGTAAAAATATAATAAAAACATCTTTTGCATTGGATAAGGGCATACGTCACGCATACGGTATTGAGCATAAATTAAAAAAAATCTGATGTGGGCAACACATGACTTTCCTTCTATAATGTAATGAATTTACGACTTTTACAGTAAAAAACAATAGGTTTTTCTTATAGTAGATACTAATATTCTTTCCAAGATATTGAATTTTCGACAGTTAGTCGCCATTTTCATTGATTTAGCGTCATTTTTATTCATTTGGCAAGATTTTCGTTAATTTGGCAATATTTCAAAAAGTCGCCAAATTGGCGACATTGAGCCAAATTCGTCGCCAAAATCTCGCCAAGCATTATGGACGAAGAAATAAGTTATTCTTACAGCAGATAAATGCCTATTGGCGTTCAAATACAAAAGTATTACACAAAGTATCTTTTTTCATGAATGGAACGAGCTAGATCCACGAGAATGATGTCACCCAATTTATCGCATGTTATTACATATGAAAAGTGAACATGTTTTTCAATAGGAAATATTTTTTTTTTTTATATGACTTTTTGATAATTTTTTTGGAAAATGTACAATATCTCGAGAACGGTTCATGTTAGTGCTCTAAAATTTTTGTCAATCGTT
This sequence comes from Amaurobius ferox, assembly GCA_951213105.1. Lineage (NCBI taxonomy): Eukaryota > Metazoa > Arthropoda > Arachnida > Araneae > Amaurobiidae > Amaurobius > Amaurobius ferox. The sequence continues at coordinate 108,005,288 of OX578151.1, forward strand.
TTCTAATAAAAAATTACATAAAAAATGTCTATTTGAGTAACTTTATTAGCGGTTTTGATTTTTTGACGATATTTTCAAAATTTCATTCGAAAATTTTTAGGGAGTTCTGAACATTCGATTGCGTATAAAAACAATAGGCATCCAGTGTTTATGGATTGTGATTTTTGTACCAAATTTTGTTCGAATCGGTCCATTCGTTCGTCAGTTATCGTCTCCACAAACTCACTGACACACACACACATACTTTAACACACACACACACACAGACAGACACACAGACATCACTTCAAAAATGTTTGATTCGTGATCAGGGATGCTTGAAACGTGCTCTCCCGTCGAAAACTCGAATTCGAATTTTCGACCCCGTCACAATACTTCTCTTATACATTATGTATATAAGGAAAGTAAAAATCTGATGTGGGCAACACATGACTTTCCTGATATATTGCAATGCATTTATTACTTTTATAGTTAAAAAAGAGGTTATTCTTATAGTAGATACTTATATTCTTTCAAAGACATTGAATTTTCTTGAATTAGTCGTCATTTTCATTGATTTAGCGTCATTTTTATCCATTTGGCGAGATTTTCGTTAATTTGACAACATTTAAAAATGCCGCCAAGTCGGCGACATTCCGCCCAATTCGACGCCAAAATCTCGCAAAGCGTTATGGACGGAGAAATAAGTTATTCTTATAGCAGATAAATGACTATTGGCGTTCAAATACAAAAGTATTACTCAAAGTATCTTTTCTCATGAATGGAACGAGCTAGTTCCACGAGAATGATGTCACCCAATTTATCGCATGATATTGCATATGAAAAGTGAACATGTTTCTCAACAGTTATTATATTCTTTTTTTAATTTATGAGACTTTTTGATAAATTTATTTGAAAAATTTATTTGAAAAATCTCGAGAATGGTTCGTGCTAGTGTTCTAAGTTTATGTCAATCGTTTTCTAAGGAAAAATTACATAAGAAATGTCTATTTGCGTAACTTTATTAGCGATTTTGATTTTTTGACGATTTTTTTCAAAATTTCACGCGAAAATTTAGGGGGGTTCTGAACATTCGATTGTATATAAAAACAATAGGCTTCCAGTGTTTACGGATTTTGATTTTTATACCAAATTTCATTCGAATCGGCCCATTCGTTCGTCAGTTATCGTCTCCACAGACTCACTGACACACACACACACACACACACACACACACACACAGACATCACTTCAAAAATCTTTGATTCGTGATCAGGGATGTTTGAAACGTGCTCTCCCGTCAAAAACTCGAATTCGAATTCTCGACCCCATCACAATACTTTCCTTACACATTATGTATATAAGGAAAGTAATGAACATAGCAGCATGTAGCTGTTTTGGGGATAGGAATGGTAACTGTCAACAACCCCCCCCCCCCCAGTCCGTTAAATCACTTTATTATTACTTTCCTTATATACATAATGTATAAGGAAAGTATTGTGACGGGGTCAAAAATTCGAATTCGAGTTTTCGACGGGAGAGCACGTTTCAAGCATCCCTGATCACGAATCAAACATTTTTGAAGTGATGTCTGTGTGTGTGTGTGTGTGTGTGTGTGTGTGAGAGAGAGTCTGTGGAGACGATAACTGACGAACGAATGGACCGATTCGAACGAAATTTGGTACAAAAATTACAATTCGTAAACACTGGAAGCCTATTGCTTTTATACGCAATCGAATGTTCAGATCCCCCCCCCCCCTAAATTTTCGAGTGAAATTTTGAAAAAATCGTCAAAAAATCAAAACCTCTAATAAAGTTACGAAAATAGACATTTCTTATGTAATTATCCATTAGAAAACGATTAACATAAATTTTAGAACGCTAACATGAACCGTTCTCGAGATATTGCACATTTTTCAAAAAAATTATCAAAAAGTCATATAAAATAAAAAAATATATATTTCCTATTGAGAAACATGTTCACTTTTCATATGTAATACCATGCGATAAATTGGGTGACATTATTCTCGTGGATCTAGCTCGTTCCATTCATGAGAAAAGATACTTCGAGTAATACTTTTGTATTTGAACGCCAATAGTCATTTATCTGCTATAAGAATAACTTATTTCTCCGTCAGTAAAGCTTGGCGAGACTTTGGCGACGAATTTGGCGGAATGTCGCCAACTTGGGGACTTTTCAAAATGTTGTCAAATTAACGAAAATCTCGCCAAATGGATTAAAATGACGCTAAATCAATGAACATGACGACTCATTATCGAAAATTCAATATCTTGGAAAGAATATAAGTATCTACTATAAGAAAAACCTATTTTTTTTACTGTAAAAGTAGTAAATTCATTGCATTATAAGGGAAGTCATGCCCACATCAGATTTCTTTGCATATGTGGCCCATTCTTTGCATTCAAAGGAGCTAAATGCAGCGCTCGGCTGCTAAAAGGTTGTCGACCCCTGTTCTTTCAATAGTTTAAAAAAGTCAAAGTTATACTTAATTGCTTTTAATTTCCTCAATTTTTGCTCAATTTCCAGCGTACTGACAGGCTCTAATACAGAGGGCGATACACAGTTATGACTGGGAAAATGGTCGATTCGTATCAAGCATTATCGATATCCAACAGTTGGATTTTTGCTCCTACCATACTTTCTCTTTATTATATACTACTAGCGATCTATCTAGACGGGTTTTTTTTTTTATAAAACTCTTAATTTGCAATGGCTTTCTTGCAGTAGAACTTGTATTATACATATTGTTCAGGAGAACAACACTTTTTATATGACACCTTCAAAAATTAAATATAACGAAATGGAAAAACAAAAAATCAGATTTGCACGGGGTCGTAAGGCAACAGTGAAAAAAAATTCTGAATATGCTTCCGCAACGGAAGAACCAGAGGACACTAATTATTCCGCAACTTGAATTTCAGATTTTTTTTTTTTTTTTTTTTTTTTTTAAATGTTAAAATATATTCGCGAATTTAATTTTTTTTTTCTTCTATTATTGCCTAATATATATTATAATTTTTAGATATTTGTTTTGCGCCGCAAATTTCCGCGATTTTTTTTCTCGAATTTTAGAATGTTATTTATTTTTCAAAACTTTCGTGAATATCAAATATATTAAGTCCTTTGACCTTTTAGACGACAAAGAAGATTTATTTACCTATTCGTTCATATCTCAAGAATTTCTGCGTGGTAACAAAGGCTTGATAGATTTCTGAAATACAAGGTGGGGGGGGGGGGGGATTTCCCTTTCTACATAAAGTTGTCGTCCATTGTCTGTCAAGACCCACAAACAATGTCAATGTCTTTTCTAATTCTAAAAATATATTACGGGACACCAGGCATTGAATTACAGAGGAAAATATGTGCATGTATCACAACGATGTTCACTTAGATAAAAAAAATCTGATGTGGGCAACACATGACTTTCCTTATATAATGCAATGAATTTCTACATTTACAATAAAAAAATAGGTTATTCTTATAGTAGATACTTATATTCTTTCCAAGATATCGATTTTTCGTCAATGAGTCGTCATTTTCAATGATTTCGCGTCATTTTTATCCATTTGGCGAGATTTTTTTTAATTTGGCAATATTTAAAAAATCGCCAAGTTGGCGATATTCCGCCAAATTCGTCGCCAAAATCACTTAGCGTTATACACGGAGGAATAAGTTTCCTTTATAGCAGATAAATGATTATTGGCGTTCAAATACAAAAGCATTACTCAACGTATCTTTTCTCACGAATGGAGCGAGCTAGATCCCCGAGAATGATATCACCCAATTTATCGCATGATATTACATATGGAAAGTGAACATGTTTCTTAACAGTTACTATTTTTTTTTAATTTATGGCATATTTTGATAATTTTTTTTTTAAATGTGCAATATCTCGAGAATGGTTCGTGCTAGCGTTCTAAGTTTATGTCAATCGTTTTCTAAGGAAAAATTACATAAGAAATGTCTATTTGCGTAACTTTATTAAAGATTTTGATTTTTTGATGATTTTTTCAAAATTTCACTCGAAAATTTAGGGGGGGGGGGGGTTGAACATTCGATTACGTTTAAAAACAATAGGCTTCCAGTATTCCAGTATTCACGGATTGTGATTTTTGTACCAAATTTCATTCGAATCTCTCTATTTGTTCGTGAGATAACGTCTCCACAGACTCACTGACACACACACACATACTTTCACACACACACACACACAGACATCACCTCAAAAATGTTTGATTCGTGATCAGACATGCTTGAAACGTGCTCTCCCGTCGAAAACTCGAATTCGAATTTTCGACCCCGTCACAATACTTTCCTTATACATTATGTATATAAGGAAAGTAAAAATCTTAATCTAGTGTAACGGCGTTGATAACTTTGCCAAAATCTGGATGGTTTATAAATGTAAGTATTTGTTAAAAAAAATTGTATTACGATGCTTGTTGAATTGCGAAGTAGTAGTTATTTGTATTACTGCTTCATAACTAGTAGAATTTTATTATATGTCTTGGTGTAAATTCACCCCGCAGCCGACCACGACTTCTGTCTTTTTCTCCGAAGATATCCTAATGAGGATTATATAGGATAATCATATAGGAGATCTACGTTTCTGTGATAAAATGGCTGCCCTACTCATGATGGATTGCGTGATAGACTTGAAATATGGGAGAAAGAAATACATCGAATTGGAAAATAAACTTTCGTTTCGATAACCAAGGTCGAGGTCGCCACTTGTTATAAAAATATTCGTTTTACTTTATTACGAAATGTATTTAACGTTCCAGATTTTTCCCGTTCCAGAACAAATTTGGCCTTTCTTTTCTTCACTCTGAGTAGTTGCCAAGGTAAGCAGGTGAATGAAAAGGTGGTGGCATATTAAGGTGTGGCCCTTCAGTTTCTTCCCAATTAATTATTCATATTAATAATGTAACAGTTAGCAGTTTTATCAGATGTTGTAAATTTTTCTTTTCCTACAAAAACAGTGTAAGCAAAAAGTTATGATAGAGATCGCGGGAAATGGCGAGTACGCTTTATTATTGAAAGAACTATTAAGCATATTTATTCTCTTTTGCACACTTATTTTGTCAGTCAAGCGAAATTTTGAAAAATATGGAAGTGATCAATAGGGTTCTAGTATTTACTAATTCTAATAATTATATCAAATTATCTCCGAAAAGTTTCACTCTTTCATAAGATGTTGAGTTCACAGACTCTCTCTCTTTCTCACACACACACACACACACACACACACACACATTCAAACACAGTGGTGTCGCCAGGGGGAAATCATAACCTCCTACCAGGAACCGATTAAATTCCGAAGAAATTATATGTGGAGAAATGTAAGACAAAATATTTGGTTACCAACCCACCCCATAGAAAGTATTTTCTGGAGACGCAACTACTTACACATACACATATCACATCAAAAACGTTCGATTCAAGTTCAGTTATGCTTATGATATGCTTGCTCTTCGGTAAAAAATTCGATTCGAATTTTCGACCCTGTCACAATACTTTTCTTATACATAATATATGTACGGAAAGTTAATAAAAAAAAAACTGATCTCTGGAATTCCCCTCCCCCTTTTAATAGTAGAATCCTACACCACTTTATGCACTAAATTATCCCAACTCCTAACAAACATATACAATCTTCATACTTCGTAAAATCAGAATTCATGCAGAAGCGTTCTAGAACTGAAAAATTTATCAATGCCACCATACATTTTCACTGTTACTCATAATCCTGGAGTTTCTGAGTCACAGAATATCACTGGTTAGTCAGCCAGACAAGTGCGCCAATAGAAAGAATCTCAGAATTTTTTTTTTTAAATCCGGGCATTGGAGGGGGAAAAAGCAGACGATTTTTGTAACCTGTAATTTAAAAAAGAAAAAGAAACTTTAACTTTCGAATGAAAAGTTGTTTATGTTTTTCATACAATTAATATATGTTTATTAATGTTATTATGTTTCTCATATAATTAATACAATTTATCTATATGCAATCTTTAGAACAATATATTTAGATATAGTCTTTAGGCTTTTTAACACTTTACAACAAAGTTGAAAAGTGTTTATGACTTTGTTCATTCTGTCTGTCTGTCTGTCCGTTAGCACGATAACTGCCGTAAAAATGACTTAATCAAAATGAAATTTTAGTATGTTGTTCAGACGGTCTGTAGGACCTATGGGAATATAAATAAATAATATCACCCAATTAGTTTTGGATTGAACCCGGGTTGAAAAAAGGAAATACATTGAACCCAATGGGACCAAATTTTTCAAACATTTTTTAAGCGGATTTAAATTTCACATATTGCTTCGAAAATTTTAGGTAATATTCAAATTGTTCCATAAAATATATAAAAAAAAATTCAGCAAAATATATTCAGTAGTTTTTTAAATAAAAATTAAAATAATAATTACACCTCTTACATGAAGCGATCACGTGACCATGATATGAAACGATCACGTGACCAACTTCAAAATATAATACGGCATCCATCTTGTCTCAAAATCGTCATTTTTAAAGTTCTTTTTAATTCTTATTGAGTGTTGTATTCGTCGTAAAACCTCTTTATTTTCGCTTAAATTCTGTTCCTCTACATACTGAAACAACGCAATGACAATATATTTGAGTTTAAATGAGCATCCAACTTTGATTATTTCTCTAACGAAGCCTATTTTTCACTTATGTGAAAAGCAAACAGCAAAATATGTAGGATGAGTTGTATAGGAATTGCTGTATTTTTTTAATGCAAAAGAATTTAGCTCATGGAGTCTGCATAGCTGATATGAAAGAAATATTCATTGACTTTACAGAGAGAAGGACGATTTTTTGCGATGAAGTTTTAAGCATAGAGTTAAATTACTTATAGCTCCATGGTCTTAATTTTTAAATAAAATAAATTATTATAGTATTGTGATGAATGACATGAATGGGAAATTATTTATGAATGAAATGCTGCTTTTTTAGAGAGAGCCAGGCGTGTTATTTTTTCTATGACGTCATTTGAATGAATTTCAGTTGTTTTCGATGAAGTTTTTAAATATAATAAATTATCGTGGTATTATGATAATTCTAAAATTGTTACCGAGTAATATATCACATTTTAGAGATGTTTAAACCAGGCAATTTATATTTCAATGCCGTCATTTGAATGAAGTTCATTTTTTTGGATGAATGTTTAAGTTTTCAACTATAATAAATCAATGTATTATTGTGAGAAGTTTTAAAATATTACCGAGGAATGTATTACATTTTAGACATGTTTAAATAAAATTGCATTGAAGTTGGAAAGTGTTTCTTAATCAATGCTTTAAGCATGATTGATCTTTCTTGTTAAGATATTTTCTTTTCATGTAGAGGAATTTAGTGTTAATAGTTGTCCAATTTGCGAATGATTTTTTTTTTGTAATTCATTAAAATATCATAACCTTTAATAATGATAAATAAATATTTATTTCATGCGTAATTTTTCATTAGAAAACGAATGATGAAATTTTAGAACACTAACATGAGTTAGTGTTCTAAAACAACAAACTTTAGAACACTAACAGTTCTCGAGATATTGCACGTTTTCAAAATAAATTTGTAAAAAAAAGTATTGCTTAAAATTATAAAAGTAGTAAATATCATCCAATAAGTTCACTTTCCACTTATACCATGTTATGTGATAAATCTGTTAACATCATTCTCGCGGATCAAGTTCGTTCTATTCGCGAGGGAAGATATTGTTTGTAATATAAGATCGAATTATAAGAAAGCTGTAACCTTTATCATAGTTTTGGCACAATATTTAAATTGATTAGTCTGTAGTGAACGTTATGAGTTGGACATATCGGATTTTTTTTTTAATTTTGTGAGGAGTTCAGTTTTAAAACTTGAAATTTTGGAAGTATACGATTTTGAAATTAAGAATTTCGGAAACGTTTGATTTCGAAGTGTAGAATTCTTTGACAGATGCTTTTTAAAGATTGGAATTTTGTGAACTGTCCAAACATCTCTGTAGACTACTTCTAAACAGACAGACCCCTGGATACAATATTTTCTCAACTTAAACCAAAAATACATTAATAATATAAACACCTTGATTTATCTGTATATCTATCTCTGGGTAACGCTACTACAAAATGTTGCCAAACGTGTTTCAATCACGGTTAAACATTTCATGAACTCTGGAGCTTCACGAGCGTATGACATCAGATACTGAAAGTGAGTCCATGATGTGGGCGGCCAGTTCCCTACATAATGCAATGACTACACTTCTTTCGCGTAGCGAAAAACTGCGATATAACCATGGAGCTTTACGTGGCGTATGACATCAGATACTGAAAGTGAGACTATGATGTTCTTTTATTTCTTATCCTTTTATAAATTTTTATTAGAGATGTACAACTCAACTCGGTAAACAAGCTCAACAAAAGTAGGACACTTTTTGCGTGTATTTTGTTTATTACTTATAAGTGCAGAATGCCCGCGGTTTTCACTGGTACATTATAAAAAGCTTGCGAAGAGCTTTAACTTTTAACGACACTCACGTAACTAGAGCCGACAAAGTCGTAGCCAGGAAAGAGCCGGAGGGGACTAAGCCCTTCAAGAGGTATACTCAGACCCTCCTCCCTGATAAAAATATTAAATTTTTAGTAGTGATATGAAATTTCATCTACAAAGTCATCCAGATTTTGCATGAAAAAAATTTGTTTATGAGATTTTTTTTCATAAATTACGTTGTTTTAAAGATTTTTTATTTTAGCTGAATTTGTGGTTATGCTGATCATCAATATATTTACATATTTAATTTAAAAATATTTAAACACGTTTAAAAATTATGACAATAGTATTTAGGATACTTTTGTGTTATTGCGGGGGTTCACTGGTATGCATTATAGAGCCAAAATCAACGGATAAATAGTTAAGAGTTAATATTAAACATTAACCTATATCAAATTTCAGAAATTTTCTTCGATTCATTAACAGCTGTGCTACTAATTAATGCTTATATTAAAATCAAATTAATTATATATTAACATTGATGTATAGTAGCTACATGGATATTAATAACCAACTCTTAGCTTACAAATATAAATGTGCACTTATTTGTTAATCATTTTTATGAATTGGAATACATGACAGTAACTATTATGGTTTATAAATGCTAATGATTAATTGTGGTGCTTGGTGAGCCCGCCCCTCTCCTTCAAGACTGATGGACCCCTTGAATTTCAGTATTTCACTCCAGTCCCTCTTCAATTTCGTCTTTGGATAGGTCCCTGAGAGCCGGATGAATAATATTAACCACGTTATTTCCTGAAATCAACTCTTTTAACCACAGAGACGTAGTAATTGTATCCTGCACTGCAGAGATGTTTCTGCCATCGTGCTGCAATATTATAATGTGTCATGTTTCACCGTAAAAGGTATGTTGCAACTCACTGGAGACATTATCTGAAATAAGCAATTTCACTCGATAATTTATATTTCACTCTAGTAATTAAGCTTGTCCAAGACAGATAAACAAGTACGCTTAAAACAATCAACTGAAGTGTGGTTCCACTCGACTTTCTCATACCAGAATCCATTTTTAATAGCTTTTCTTATTCAAATTCTGCAAGAAAAAATTTGTAAAATCAGTATCATGGGTCCAAATAATTACAATTAAAGAGTGTTACCTTTCATTTTAAAGGGTTTAAAAAAAATCTTTCGACTGATAACATACTTGACAATGGGAGGGGGGGGGGGGTAACGTTATGAATAAAAAAAATTATATCGCAGCCATTTTTCATAACAGTGATTGAAACTATAAAGTCTCGTGATCTTTGAATCATAAATAAATCCTTTCATGCATGATTATGGCAAATCTTGTCCTACACTGCCATGCTAAAAAATATAAAATTTCAAATTAATTTCGAAGTTTTCGCTCTAATTGAAAAAAATTCCATCTAATTCTCTTTTATATATATATATATATATAACAAAGCCGAATATAAAGTTTCGGGGAAAATCCATTGATATTTATTTGTGACCACTATTATTTTTAAATGGGAAAATCCATTATTATTTATTTGTAGCCACTATGTACACAAGAAATCGACAACAGACTGACACATAAGACAGACGGACATCACTTCAAAAATAGTCAAAACGCGTTCAGGAGGTCTTACGTGTTCAGGAGGTCTTTTTGTGAAAATAGTTTCAACTTTTTGGATGTGAATAACCAATATACGAAAAATTTAAACACTTTGGGCGCTTATACCCCGACCCTAATAGATAAAAAATGTATATATTTTTTGTTGTTGTGTCGAAAATTGAATCCATATTAGAAATATATAAAAGTAATTTTAATATTTTGAACGTCTTTTTCCTATAAAACTTAAAAATGTATTTGTCGGAGCGAATGTTTTTTTTTTCATTTTTATTACTTTCACTCGAAATGTATTCGATACTATAAAAGGCAGATATAAATAGTAAGCGACAAAAATATGCACTAAAAATTTAGTACCTAAACCTATAATTATTTTTTTAAAAAAGCTCTTATTGTTTTCGAGTAATCGTCTTGTCAAGTTGAAGAAGATTGAAAATTTTCCGTTTTTCAAGTCTGTAATGCTTATATCTTAAAAAGTAAAAGAGTTAGCTATAAATAATAGGCAGGAATTTGTAGCTCTTTGAAAACCCTATAAGTGTATATAATTGGATTTTAGATAAAGCTAATAAATTTCGAAGTATAGTGGTTATAATTTTGGTATTTCAGTATTTTAATTTAGTGCGAGCATTTTGCCCTGGAAATACACACGATGTGGTGGAGCTGATCTTACACCAACGCCACATGGATTATTTTCTCAAACGATTTTGGCATTTGCCCAACATGAAGTTTTAATTCCTTCATTTTACTTCCATGAGCCCTTGAAACCCTTATAACGCATTACCCTTCATAACGCTGAATATACGAAAATTGATGTATATTAAAAATGAAATTATTTTCCCGTGTTTTATACATCGGATAATTTGTATGCTAAGCTATAATAATTAATATATATAGGAAAATTCAATTTTTACAATGTATCAGCAACAATCTACCTGTATGTTTAGAGAATCAATAGCAAATTCTTAGTAGAATAAGAAACTTTAGATTAACTAACTATATCCGTAACTATTGAACAATTTATGTTTAGAGGATCAATCGCAAATTCTTAGTAAAATCAGAGAAAGATTATATATCTATTACTTTCTAACCATACCCGTAACTATTGAACAATCTATGTTTAGAGGATCAATCGCAAATTCTTAGTAGAATAAGAGACTAAGATTATATATCTACCACTTTCTAACTATACCCGTAACTGTTGAACAATCTATGTTTAGAGGATCAATCGCAAATTCTTAGTAGAATAAGAGACTAAGATTATATATCTACCACTTTCTAACTATACCCGTAACTATTGAACAATCTATGTTTAGAGGATCAATCGCAAATTCTTAGTAGAATAAGAGACTAAGATTATATATCTACCACTTTCTAACTATACCCGTAACTATTGAACAATCTATGTTTAGAGGATCAATCGCAAATTCTTAGTAAAATAAGAGAAAGATTATATATCTATTACTTTCTAACCATACCCGTAACTATTGAACAATCTATATGTTTAGAGGATCAATCGCAAATTCTTAGTAGAATAAGAGACTAAGATTATATATCTACCACTTTCTAACTATACCCGTAACTATTGAACAATCTATGTTTAGATGATCAATCGCAAATTCTTAGTAGAATAAGAGACAAAGATTATATATCTATCACTTTCTAACTATACCCGTAACTATTGAGCTCCGTATACAGAAATTTCGCTTGGAATAAGCAAGATTAGACTCGGATTGGAAAAGGGCCAACGACGGAATGTGTTTTCGCATTTTAAGAACGGGGTTGAAGTCCCTGCTTCAAAATGACGGGAATTACTTGCTTCTATTTTTTCATTAATCTTTTTATATATAGTTGCCCCCCTCGAGCATTCCATAACTGTAGCTCGTCACAGAAAACTTTGAACAGTGGTAAAGGAGAGGGGCTCTTTCATGTTTACTTTCTTATAATACTAATACTATAATATAGAGAAAACATTGTTCTCGAGAAAATTTTCAAATGCGAGATTTTGGCGGGAAAAATCATCTTGAATACATTTCGAATACATCTCGAATACATTTCAACATTGAATACATTTCAACACTGAATACATTTCGAAATTGAATACATTTCGACACATTATGCAGAAAACGAGTGAATCTCTCAGAATTCCATCTCCAGAGAAATGGTAAAACACTCCAAATTATAGAAAACTAGCAGTTATATCAGGCGTTGCTCGTGATATAAAATACGCGCAAATTTCAGTTGTATTTTGAATTGTTCCTCAAAAAATTTTATTAAGATATTTAATTTGATTTCTCTGAAAAGAAAGATTGGAATTTCAGTTCTCGCTCTACAAAATTATTTGCACTGCTTGATCGAAGAATGAAATATCCTGGTCCCTTTTGTAAACAAATTTACAAAAAATAGGAAGTTTGATTCAACATACGCCAAATGGAAGGCGTTAAAATGATAAAAGACCAGTACTATTTTTACTTTATCATACGTAGTATTGAGGAAGTAATGTTTTTTCACGAAAATTTTCGATTTCGAGATTTTAATGCCAATATATGAAGACCCCCTGAACACGTTTTGACTATTTTTAGAGTGATGTCCGTCTGTCTGTCTGTCTGTGGTCGATTTCTTGTGTACACGATGGCAGCCACAAATATTAATGGATTTTCACGAAGCTATATATACGGTTTTGCTATCAAAAAATCTAGAACTAGATAGAATTTTTTTAATTCGAGCGAAAAACATGGCAGCATAGGACAAAATAATGCATAAATGGGTTTATTTATAGTTCAATGATCACCAGACTTAATAGTTTCAATTATTGCTGTGAAAGAGAGCCGCGATACAATTTATTTTATACGTGACGTCATTAGGCCCTTTTGGGGGTAAGATATTCCCTTGGGGGGGGGAGTACATTATCAAGTATAGTTTCAATCGAAATATTTTAAGCCCTTTAAAGTGAAGAGTAACACACTGTTTCAACACCAACGGCCGTACCGTGCTGAAAACACCGGTTCTCGTTAGATCACCGAAGTCAAGCAGCATCGGGCGCGGTTAGTACTTGGTGGGTGACCACCTCGGAACACCGCGTGCTGTTGGCCATCTCGGATGCGGTTTGCGCGCTAGATTTGCACGCTACCACAAATGCCGCCGTGTTCATGCGGAGTACGATCACGTTAAACATGTGGGTCCGTAAGTCCTTCCGAGAGGTTGGTGGTAGGGGAAGGAGGGTACGGTCCCTGTGGATGCCTCCCCCACTGGGTTCCGGTCTAAATTGGGTGGCACTTCCCGGCCGTCCATACAGTTACCTTACACCTTTCTGGTAGGTCGGACGGTCTGGGTCTCAACAACAACAACACTGTTTCAACAATCGGTTGAATACAATAGAAAGTATATGAGTTTAAAAAGTCTTTGCAAAAATAAAACAGACTTAAAAGCGAAAATATCCATAATTCCCGTAATCTTATATTCCAAACCGAAATGAGATTCCAAAAATATAGTACCGTTCATTTCTAAATTTTATTTTTAAATCAATTTCTTTCTTATTTCAAATGTATAAAATAAATAAAAATTTGTATAAATCAATTTAATTAGTCCGTTGCTAAGTAATAATGTAATATAATTTTCTTCAAAAAAAGTTTCGGAAGAAATAATAATAATAATAATGGAAGTTTTAGGCGTATTTCTAAAGAATCCGAAAATTGCAAACAGTTGATTAGTTGTTTTCAGTGTATCTTTGCAACGCGCGCTTGTCTTTGACTGGTGCTCAAAAAAAGATTAAAGAAGTAAAAATAAAATCGAAACCAAGACTAGACACTGAAGTAGTTTAGCTCGCAGCACCATCTCTGGGAATAAAACGACATGAAAGATCGACCAGGTTTCAAAGGAATCTATAAGGAGGGATGGAAGCAGTGTTTCTTTCAAGGATACATCCGGGGAGGGGGGGGGGGGCGAAGCCCTCCCGCCCGGGAGACATTTTATGTTAACCTAGTTTCTATTTATATGACAGCATTTAGATATATTTATATAAAGCAAATTGAAAACTTGCGCCCCCCCCTAAAGTTTCATTCCCCCACCCCCACCCCACCTCTGATAAAAAGTTCTGAAGGAAACACTGGTTGGGAGTGTTTCCCTACACACATAGTAAGTAAGAATTCGTGTTTTCGATGGAAGAGTACTTTTTAAGCATCCCTTAATTCGATGAGGTATGTTAATGTGCGTGCGTGTGTATACTAGTGCTCATGTATGTATGCTAGTGTATATAGGTGTATGCATGTTTATTAGTGTGTCCGTGAGTTTGTGAAAATAATATCTCACTAATGAATGGAACGTTTTTGAAAATATTTCGCACGATTATTACAACCAGTGAATACCAAAATTTTATTAATTTTAACCGCGTCTTCAAAAGCTCCCCCCCCCCTCCCCAATTTTAATATATTTTTGAAAAGATCGTAATGATAAATAGATTGTCATGTCATGCGTAATTTTTCAGAAAGCAAATGGTATAAACTTCAGAACACTGGTATGAGCATGTACACTAGCATGTTTTTCAAATGAATTTTTTTTAAAAAATTACATAAAATTAAAAGTGGTAGATATCATCCAATAAGATCTCTTTTTCACTCTCAATATTATGCAGCATATCTTTTTGCATCATTCTCGTGAATCTAATTCGTCCCATTCGCGAGGATAGATACTTTTTATAATAGTTTTGCATTCTGACATCCAAAAATTCGCTAGTAGTTGCCTAAAGCGCCCAATTTCAATTTACGAAATGTTAATTGAATTTCAAAACATTGGGGCGTGAATTTTGTACGCTATTATTTCGCTGTGAAAATTAATAATTAAAGGACGATTACTAAGAGAAATATGTTTGAAATGAGGAAGTGAGAAAAATAGCAGTTGAGTGACGTCAAGAAAATTATTAATGGGGTTAGTCACTGATAACTTGTCAGTGATAAGTATTAAAAAGAAAAGGTCGAAGAATAATATGTTTTCATTTGCATTGTAACAAGATATTGTCTCAGGCGCCAAATGAAATGGGTCGCTAAGATCACGCTTCTAGTACAGTTAACAGTATATACGAAGCGGTTTCGTGCTCTGACTCTCGTTGGCAGAGAATAGCCAATATCGAATATATGTTATACGACAGGGGGTGTCCATAATGTCGATCGCACATGGGCGCAGTACCCAAGACCTGTAGTATATTTGTACTAATGCATTAAAATTTTTAACTACTCTTTGACCTCGATTGGAATCGTATCCTTAGCATCCGGATATCACGACGAAACTCGTCTACCTCTACTGATCACCGATCAAGGAACCCTTAATCCGCTCCCCTTTTTATAATAGCCCTAATTTTTTAAATCACGGTAATCTTCAACAAGAAAGATCAATCATGCATAAAGCATTGATTATGAAATACTTTCCAACTGCAATGCAATTTTATTTAAACATCTCTAAAATGCGATACATTCAGCGGTGATATTTTTAAAATTATCACAATACTGCAATTTAATATATTTGAAAACTTCATCAAAAATAAATGAGCTTTATTCAAATAACGTCATCGAAGTATAAATCGCCTGGCTCTCTACATAAAAGCAGTGAAAGTTTCATTCATAAACCTTTTTCCATTCCTTTCATTCAGCGGCGATATTTTTAAAATTATCAGAATACTACAATAATTTATTTTACTTAAAAACTTGAAATCATGGAGATAAAAGTACTGTATAATTAACTCCATGCTTAAATCTTAAATCGAAAAAGGAAATAGAATCGTCTGCTTCTCTATGTAAAATTAATGAATGTTTTCTTCATATAAGCTATATTGCAGACTCCAGAGCTAGATAATTTTGCGTTAAAGAAATTCAGCAAGTCTTATACAACTCATCTTACATCTTGATCTGTTTACATTCTCCATACGTGAAAATCAGGCTTCGTTGTAGAAAAAACCAAAGTTTGATGATCATTTGAACTCACAAATATTGTAATTGCGTTTTCGCAATATATAGATGCACAGGTAAAAAAAAAGTGGTTTTAGGACCTATGCAACACTAAATATAAATAAAAAATAACTTTAAAAATCACGATTTTGCACAAGATGGATGGCATTAATCATTTAAACTCAAATATATTGTAATTGCGTTGTTTCAGAATATACGCGCAGAGAACATACGTACATACGCAGAAATTAAGCAAAAATAAAGTGGTTTTTGGACGGATACAACACTAAATATAAATTAAAAATAACTTTAAAAATTACGATTTTGACACAAGATGGATGCCATATATTATTTGGAAGTGGGTCACGTGATCTCTTATATATGATATAGGTGTAATTATTATTTTAATTTTTATTTAAAAACTATCGAATATGTTTTGCTGAAATTTTTTATGGGAGATAATTTGTATATTTCCTAAAATTTTCGAAGTAATTTGTAAATTTTAAATTCGCTTAAAAAATGTTCGAAAAATTAGGTCCCATAGGTTAACGGACAGACGGACAGACAGAATGAACAAAGTAATAAATACTTTTCAACTATGTTGTAAAGTGTTAAAAATTTTAATTAGACTCTAATAGGCGCAGCATTAGATTTCTCTTAATGCAGCGATGACGATCACCCATTTCCCCTAAAAACTCTAAAAATTTATTTTTACATTTCTTTCTTTTAAAAATTTATTTTTACATCCCCACTTAACTTCCACAAAAGCTGAGATTATTCCCAGCCCAGAGATTCCAATAAACTAAATTCCTTGATCCTTAATGTCGATCGCGAAATTATTCATGGTAGATCTCGAAATGAAAAAAATCTGATGTGGACAGCACATGACTTTCCCTGCAGACTTATTTATATCCACATTCTCTTCATTTTAATTAAATTTAATTCACTTTTAATTCAATTTTCCTTCTCATTTGGTAACTGGACTTATTTTCAAAAGTGGCGTAGAAAAAATACGAAAAAACTTAAATATCTCGAGAACGGCTAATCCTAGTGTAATGGGGTTGGTTTTATTCTTTTCTTCTTTAAAAATTACGTATAACATAAGCATTTAATAGATATATTTGGGCATGCGTAGTTTTTTATTTTAGATTTTGACGATTTTTGCTGGCCAATTTGCAAAAAAAGGCAGGTTATTTTTTTCTGAAGCGTACCAAAATCTAATCAGCACTAGAGTAACCCACAAGCGACTTATCTACCGAATTTTATGAAATTTGGTCCATTAGATTTTCAGCTAGAGTAGATACAGTCTTTAGCGGGCCATTTCGAAAAAAAGGCGGGTTCTTTTATCCCGAATCGTACCCAAAACTAATCAGCATCAGATTCGCCCACAAGTGACTTATCTACCAAATTTTATGAAATTCGGTCACTTAGTTTTTTAGTTAGAGTGGATATAAAATCTGCACAGACATACAGACAGACACACACACAGACGTCACGCTAAAGATAGTTTTTATGTATGCTAGAGGTCTCGAAACGCGTAGATCCATCGAAAACTCGAGTTGCGATTTTTGGCGTGATTCCAATACTTTTCCTATAAATTACCATGTATTGCAGGAAAAGTAAAAAAAAAAAATCTTATGAATGTTTAAATAGTGTGCCAATGTTGTTTTATACTGTATTATATTTCGCTTTAAATTTTGAAAAAGTAAATGCGGATGGATATTCGCTTGAAAAGTAGATCATACCTGGAAATGAATGGATACCCTTGCTGTGACACGGAAAACGCACCAGGCGAATATTTTCAATTTTTCGAATAGAAAAATTATGCAACAAATAGCCATTTTATAAACTTTCTATTTTAATTCGGATAAATTTTTACTTTCCCTGCAATACATGGTAATGTATAGGGAAAGTATTGGAATCATGTCGAAAATCGCAACTCGAGTTTTCGACGGATCTACACGTTTCGAGACCTCTAGAATACGAAAAAACTATTTTTAGCGTGACGTCTGTGTGTGTGTCTGTGTGTCTGTGTGTCTGTCTGTCTGTGTGTCTGTCTGTCTGTCTGTGCAGATTTTGTATCCACTCTAACTAAAAATGTAATTGACCGAGTTTCACAAAATTTGGAAGGTAAGTCACTTGTGGACGAGTCTGGTACTGATTAGTTTGGGGTACGATTCGGGATAAAGGAACCCGCCCTTTTTTGCGAAATGGCCCGCAAAAGTTTGTATCACTCTAGCTGAAAAACTAATTTGCCGAATTTCATAAAATTCGGTAGATGAGTCACTTATAGGTCACCCTGGTGCTGATTAGATTTTGGTAAGATTCTGAAAGAAATAACCTGCCTTTTCTTGCAAAATGGACCGCAAAAATTGTCAAAATCTAAACTAAAAGCTACGTATGATCAAATATATCCATTAAATGCTTGTTTAATACGTAATTTTTAACGAAGAAAAGAATAAGACCAACCTCATTACACTAGGACTAGCCGTTCTCGAGATATTTTAGTTTTTTTGTTTTTCCTCTACGCCACCTTTGAAAATGAGTCCAGTTAGCAAACGAGAAAGAAAATTGAATTAAAAGTGAATTAAATGTAATTAAAATAAAGAGAACGTGAATATAAGTCTGCAGGGAAAGTCATGTGCTGCCCACATCAGATTTTTACTTTCCCTGCAATACATGGTAATGTATAGGGAAAGAATTGGAATCGTGCCGAAAATCGCAACTCGAGTTTTCGACGGATCTACACGTTTCGAGACCTCTAGAATACGAGAAAACTATTTTTAGCGTGACGTCTGTGCGTGTGTTTGTCTGTCTGTCTGTGCAGATTTTGTATCCACTCTAATTAAAAAACTAATGGACCGAATTTCACAAAATTTTGTAGGTAAGTCACTTGTGAGCGAGTCTGGTGCTGATTAGTTTTGGGTACGATTCGGGATAAAAGAACCCGCCTTTTTTTCGCGAAATGGCCCGTAAAATCTTGTATCCACTCTAACTGAAAAACTAATAGACCGAATTTCACAAAATTCGGTGGATAAGTCACTTGCGGTTTACCCTAGTGCTGATTAGATTTTGGTACGATTCGGAGAAAAACAACCTGCCTTTTTTTTGCAAAATGGCCCGCAAAAATCGTCAAAGTCTAAAATAAAAAACTACGTATGCTGAAATGTATCCATTAAATGCTTCTTTTATACGTAATTTTTAACGAAGAAAAGAATAAGACCAACCGCATTACACTAGGACGTGCCGTTCTCGAGATATTTTCGTTTTTTCTCTACGCCACCTTTGAAAATGACCTTGGGCCTTCAACACCATAATTGTAATCATTTGGATACATGATAGCGATTTTTCAAAATCTTCTTGTAAAAAAAAAAACAGAGCTACTAAAAAGCGGACTCTGGCATGCCAAGTTGAACCCCATTCCAGTTCATTTTTAACACTTTATAACAAAGTTGAAAAGTGCTTATGACTTTGTTCATTCTGTCTGTCTGTCTGTCTCTCCGTTAGCACGATAACTGCCGTAAAAATGACTTAATCGAAATGAAATTTTAGTATGTTGTTCAGACGGTCTGTAGGACCTATGGGAATATAAATGAATAATATCACCCAATTAGTTTTTGATTGAACCCGGGTTGAAAAAATGAAATACATTGAGCCCTATGGGACCTAATTTTTCAAACATTTCTTAAGCAAATTTAAAATTCACAAATTGCTTCGAAAATTTTAGGTAATATTTAAATTGTTCCATAAAATATATAAAAAAAAATTCAGCGAAATATATTCAGTAGTTCTTTAAATAAA
Source organism: Amaurobius ferox (assembly GCA_951213105.1). Taxonomy (NCBI): domain Eukaryota; kingdom Metazoa; phylum Arthropoda; class Arachnida; order Araneae; family Amaurobiidae; genus Amaurobius; species Amaurobius ferox. The sequence continues at coordinate 108,025,171 of OX578151.1, forward strand.
AATTAAAATAATAATTACACCTCTTATATGAAACGATCACGTGACCATGATATGAAATGATCACATGACCCACTTCAAAATGATATATGGCATCCATATTGTTTCAAATTCGAGATTTTTTTAAGTTCTTTTTAATTCATATTGAGTGTTGTATCCGTCCTAAAACTACTTTATTTTTGCTTAAATTCTGTGCATCTACATAATTAAACAACGCAAATACAATATATTTGAGTTTAAATTATTATCCAAATTTGATTATTTCACTATTAAGCCTATTTTTCACCTATGTAAAATGTAAACAGCAAAATATGTAGAATGAGTTGTATTAGAATTGCTCTATTTCTTTAAAACAAAATAATTTAGTCCATGGAGTCTGCATGGCTGATATGAATGAAATATTAATTGATTTCATAAAGATAAGGACGATTTTTTTCGATGAAGTTTTAAGCATCGAGTTTAATTACTTATAGCTCCATGGTCTTAATTTTTAAATAAAATAAATTATTATAGTATTGTGATGAATGACATGAATGGAAAATTATTTATGAATGAAATGCTGCTTTTTTAGAGAGATCCAGGCGTGTTATTTTTTCTATGACGTCATTTGAATTAATTTCAGTTGTTTTCGATGAAGTTTTCAAATATAATAAATTATCGTAGTATTATGATAGTTTAAAAAATATTGCCGTGGAATGTATCGCATTTTAAAGATATTTAAACCAAGCAATTTATATTTCAATGTCGTCATTTGAATGAAGTTCATTTTTTCCGATAAAGGTTTAAGTTTTCAAATATAATAAATGAATGTAGTATTGTGATAAGTTTTAAAATATTTCCGAGGAACGTATTGCATATTCGACTTTTTTAAATAAAATTGCATTGAAGTTGGAAAGTGTTTCATAATCAATGCTTTAAGCATGATTGATCTTTCGTGTTTGTTACTGAAAATGACACGTAGCCATTCATCGCGATAAGACTTAGATGTATGTCCACGGATCCAATTTAGTCTCGTTCGTTTATGACTAATTTTCGTAAAAGGTGGACGAGCCGGCTTTCGTTTTTGAAGTTAACTCGAGTCAGCAATAATCTATATAATAAAAGGCAATGTTTGTCTGTGTGTCTTATACACTATAGGCTCAGCGACCGCCCGTCGTAGAGCTACGAAATTTGGTAATCGAAGACCCGGAGGGGGGGGGGGGGGGAGGTGACACGTGAAAACCGATTTTTAAAATTTGAACTATTTTTTTTTTTTTTGTTATTTAATGTTTTATGCTGCGATTTCGACCGTTTTTCCCCCTTTTTTCTCCAGCATCCAGACGTCGTAGAAAAAAACAAATCACACAACCGGAAAGAGCAGACAATTGCGAGTAAAAATACATCAATTTCAAATCTCAGGGACAAATTCTAATATTTTTTAAAGATTTTGAAACAAAAGTCACTTTCGGCTCAAAAAAAAAAAAAAAAAAAAAAACGGAAATGTGCCGACAATTTTGACTGATAATTTATATTTTTAAAAAGCTCAAAGATCAGGCTTACTTACAAGCCCAATCTGGTCAAGAAATAAGAAAAAGTAGCCGCATAACCCGGATTTTAAGGAAGTAATGATTTTCAATTTCTCGGCCAAACCGCGAAAGGAGATATCGATTTTTCACCTACATGCGCGCGCAGACGCACGGTGTTTCTATGGTGGAGGGGAGGTGGGCGAGGTTATGACGTCACGATTTTGACGAAGTTGCATCAGACACGTATAGCGAAATCGAATGGAACATTCGATATTTGTGCCTGCCAAATAATGAATGTACGTCATTAAACTAAAACGAACCATCCATTTTATTTGAATAAATTATTCATCCATTTTATTGGAATAAATTATTATTTTCGAAATAAATTACTTTTCATTTTAAATTTCAATTTGCTTGAAATGCGTTTATTAATTTTTAAAAGCGTCATTTTTTCTTACAATTCAACCCAAACCTTTCATTTTGTTGTGTTAGCAGTTTCTTTGGAGTGGTTTATCCGTATCAAGATAAGAATTTATTTTACTTCATTATTGTTCTTTTAAGAACATAAACTTCTCTTTCTCTTTTTATAACATTACGTATTAAGTGCATTTACACGTTTATAGTGTATTTTATTTATATTGTTTTAAAATTGTTCTGATTTAAACAGGGGCTATATATTGTTCTGATTTAACAGATTTTCGACTTCTATTCTAGAATTGTATTTAGATTTTTGTTTAATTTGTAAACATTCTATTCAGTTTAGAGTTTATTTTAACAGTGGACTATTGGTATTATGGGTGTTTATAATTTTGTTTCGTGTTTTTATTAAAAACGAAAAAGCTTTTAATATGTACAAACTTAAATAATGACTGTTTTGTTTTTGAAATACATTATTTTTGATCTTAAAATTTAATTATTAGTGCTAACGTCATTAAACTAAAACAAACCATATAGAGGAGCATACCTCTATAAAAAACATAGGAGCAGCTGATCCCGACTGTGAGTACACATCAAAGGGATCCCTTTCCTAGGGTTACAGGTACAGAAATCCTCAGATTCTCACAATTCACAAACATTAGAATAAATTCACTTTACAAATCAATTTTCAAGAACCACGCCTAGAACATTATTTTTCATCTTAAAATTTAATTATTAGTGTTAACGTCATTAAACTAAAACAAACTTTGTTAACTCCACGGGGTTATGGCCCCAGCGAGTTTGCCCGTCACCTCCGAAAGCAGCTACTTTCGGGGGGGTGACGGTTTGCCATGGTCAGAATTTTCATGGGTAGCGAACAGGCTGGTTGCTGAAGGCGGCTAGTTAATAATAATTGTCAATTTAGAGTTGCGCGAAATATAAGTTCATTGGGTATACTTTGAAATACTTTTACATGTTGTCATTCGGTACAATTCCAAGCGTACAATTCAACAGTGTGCCGTAGGTCTTATATACAGTCGAACCTCGATATGTCGAATTTGAAGGGAGTAGAAAAAAAATTCGAGATATCAAAAATTCGAGATATCGAAAATTTAAAAAATTTTAAGGAATTCATAAAAGAATATATACATCCTAGTCCTATACTTTACACATTTTTTAAAAAATCACTTACTTTATCTTACAGGCAGAGAATTGGGTATCACCCAAAAAAATGCTGATAACAAATAAAGCGAAGCTTGAAATGATTGGATACACATTTAATGTAATATACATTATTAAAATTTTATCTTGCATTTCTTTATTTGCAAAATAGTCATCTATGACAGTTTGGTTACAGGTGCTGAACCCTTCAATATCTATCACATTTTCCAAATGATCTAGGCGGATCCAAATGAGCTTAATTTTGTGGCGATAATTTACTTTAAAACTCTGAATAATACCTTGGTTCAAAGGCTGTAACTTAGAAGTTGTGTTTGGTGGCATGAAATGAACTTCCACGTATTTTAATTTCGGCACGCTATTATGCGCTCTACAGTTGTCCAAGAAGAGAACAATATCGCGATTTTCACGGGACATTTTTCTGTCTAGTTCCTTCAACCAATTAGTGAAAATTTCGGCAGTCATCCAAGCCTTATTGTTCGCAAAATAAGTCATTGGAACAGATTTCATTCCTGAAAAACATCGGGGTTTAGCAGATTTACCTATCATAAGAGGTTTGAGCCTTTTTGAACCATCCATATTAGTGCAAAATGGCACAGTTAATCTTTCTTTGCTCCTTTTCCCTCCACGACATGCCTTTAATGGCCATAGTTTTATCAGGGATACACTTAAAAAATAGTCCTGTTTCTTCTGCATTAAACACATTTTTTGGATCGCATTTTTCCAAATGAAAAGATGAAAATGGTAAGATGATCCAAATGGTAAGATGAAAAAATTCGAGATATCGAGAGTTTGATTAAAAAAATTTCGAGTTAAAGAGTTTGCTTTACATTAGTTTTATACTGTGCATGAAGGGAGATGAAAATATTTCGAGATATCGAAAATTTCGAGATACCGAAGTTCGACATATCGAGGTTCACCTGTATTATTTTTTCACTGTGAAAGAAGTAAATTCATTGCATTATATAGAAAAGTCATGTGCTGCCCACATCAGATTTTTTATTTCAATTTTATGTCCCAGACGTATCGACGCTATTTCAAGAATCGTACTCTTGCTATCGACCAAGTAAGTCTAGTATGCCTGTCTCTTTTTTTAATCGCCGGGGAGGGTTGTACTGAGTTCGCGAAAGTGCGAGGTTAGAGAGATAGCTTACCGTCGCGTAGAGGTTTTCAAAATCATACCACATTCCAGCTTTCTTGTTGACATTACAGGTATTAGGTATTTCAATTCGATGGGAGAATAAAAGCTCGACATTATTTCATGGATGATGATATATATCTACAATGGGAGCGCGATCCTAGCTTCAGTACCTCTACCCCACCCCCTTTAGTTGGATTCTGTATGAACCCGGTTCTGCATTTAATCAATCTTAAAGTAAGGTCAATGACTGGCAAATTATCTTAAGAAATCAACTATTCGCGAAAAAAATCGACAGAATATGAATGGAATGAATTTATAAAATGAATGAATTAAAATTCGGGATAAAAACAAAATGTATGAAATTTCCCCATTTTCTGCCTTTGTGGCTCGGTCGTTTGTTCGCTCCTTCAATGGAGAGATAGGAAAAGGTCGTAGCCATTCATAAATCTCTAAAATCATTTATCTTTATTATCTGCAAACGCTTCTGACTTCCTGTGGCTGAAAATGGAAATATTTCTCAACTCTCTTTCTTTACCAATAAAGATAAACGCCATTAGGCTTATGCAAATACGTGGGCACAGGTTCAATAAACCTCTTTTCAAAAGTAATTAAGAGTATTTTGTGTATTTTCGCTATGGAGACTTTTATGAAGTAGTTGATATCAACACGTGACCTTTCTCGGAGACTTATTTTTATAATCTATATTAAATAGTATTATTACTTCCTCATACGTAATACTGAAAAAGTATTGTTTTTTCACGAAAATTTTCAATTTCGAGGCCAATCTATGTTGTAAGACCTCCTGAACACCTTTTGACTATTATTGGAGTCATGCCGTCTGTCTGTATGTCTGTGGTCGATTTCTTGCGTACACGGTAGCGGCCACAAATATTAATGGATTTTCACGAAATTTTTTATCAAAAAATTGTTATAAAAAAAAATCTGGAACTAAATAAAAAAAATTTAATTCAAGCGAAAACTTCGAAATGTATTTGAGATTTTATATTTTTTTAACATGGCATCATAGGACAAAATTGGACATAATCATGCATAAAAGGGTATATTTATAGCTCAGTTATCACGAGCCTTAATAGTTTCAATCATTAAATATAGTCGCGATACAAATTTCTTTGTTCGTGACACCATTAGCCCCCCCCCCTTCCACCTCGGGGGGGGGGGGGTATCGGTTTAATTTTGACAATTTTTTTAAATTCATATATCGTGTTTAACTCATAGCCGATTTCATTTTGGCATACATTGATCTAATTTCATATTTTTCATAAATTTGTTTACAAACGGGACCAATATTTTTTTTTCTTCAGATCTGCACGTGAAGATAGTTTTATATTGCGAGAACAAATATCTTTACACATTTTAGCAGAATTAAATTAAATATTTAATAGAATGTTTTGAATGGTAACATCATTTAGAATACTATAAGAATTTGCGCATAATTGTGAATTTTAATTTTCTTTATATTATACATTCCTTACAAAAAACGGGTATGCTGCTAGTTTCGAACACATTTTCTCACGACATTGTTAGATAAGAAAACAAAAATGTAATCAAATATTCAGCAAAGCGAAATTCTGTAAAATAATCCATTCGTGACATTTTAATTTTCTTTGAGAAAAAATGGAAAAACAAAGACTACACAGAGTGCAGAATGGATTACAAATTATGAAACGGAAATTGTGTCTTTGAATTTCCCTTTATACTCTGACCCGAATTTTTCTTATAACTGATTTTATTCTTTCATTCATATCAATATTGCTTTTTCAACACCATGTTTAACATTGTTAAAAAATTTAATTAAAATCTAGCATGGTTGCAGAAACCAGACGAAATCCACCTAATCTAAATCGAAAGCGTTGAATGAGCGAACTTATTTCTGCAGTTTTGCCGTAGGAAGCGGGACCAGACATGAGCCTGCCATGCGCTGGGCGCTTTCATCTAGCTGCGTCGTTGCAGGATCTTATCCAAATCTGCGGCTGCGAAGTTGCCCGTTTATCGCCATTTATTTTAGACTTGGCGACGTTCAATGTTGATTTTGAAACGTAATTTAAAATCAGTGTTCCGTGGCAAATAACATCAATGCAAGAATGAGTGAGGGAAACTTTTATTTCACTTTCTGTTGTGAATCCTTTTTGTTGTTACTGTCATTACATACAGTTTAAAGGCGGTGTATTGGAGTTAAAAATCTGAGTTTCATATATCGATAGATTTACACGTTTTGAGCATTTTTGTCATCATTAAATCAATGATTATCTAACTTTTAAACCCAAGTACCCCTTTGTGATTGTAAATTGATAAAATTGGTAGCTGATAAAACACCTAGCCGAAATTAAATAAAGGAAAAATATGTACAAAAGGTAACAGGTCTTGATGCAGAAGCTAGAGTGATAATAATACAGTTAGAGGTGGATAATTCTGATACAAAATATATATATTTCGGCCATGTGACTGTATCGTTGAGCGAAACACATTTGGAACCTCTGTGGATGCAAAGATCCTTGAAAAGCTGGATCTACAGAGGTTCTATCCAATTTCATATTTTCGGATTGCACTTTTTTTTTTTTTTATCATTTTAATATTTTGGGCCTCCAGATTTTGATAATCCTTTGATGTTTGAACTTGATTTGTATGTATCGCCTTTGAATGTTGATAAATTCATGTGTATTATTAAGAATTTAAGTTCATTTTGCCTTATATGGTAGCAATGTTTTCCTTTTCTTAGATATTTCTTTTCATATCCTCTTTACTTAATTTTCCCCAGTATTATTTTTGAACCAGGGTATGACTCTGATCATGTTTTAAATTAGTCTTACTATTTTTATTTATTTTTATCTTTATTATATTATTATTATATTATTTTTATATATATATATTAATATAAAACAATAAGAATTTTAATTTACTTGTATTATAAATACCAGAGATTGATCATTTATTGAAAACTAGCCGCCTTTGGCGACCAGCCTGTTCGCTACCCTTGAAAATTCTGACCGTGGCAAACTCGTTGGCGCGACCTACCAGAAAGGTGTAAGGTAACTGCTTGGAAGGCCAGGAAGTGCCACACAATTTAGACCGGAACCCAATGGGGGAGGCATCCAAAGAGACCGTACCCTCCTTCCCCTACCACACGCGGATGGCACGGTAGCCCAGTGGTTAGCGCGCGGGAATTTCACTCGGTAGGCCCGGGTTCGATTCCCGCCATTGCCAAAACTGCAGCCGTGTTCACGCGGAGTACGATCACGTTAAACGTGTGGGACTGCAAGTCCTTAGACCGGAACCAAGTGGGAGAAGCATCCACAGGGACCGTACCCTTCTTCTCCTACCACCAACCTCTCGGAAGGACTTACAGACCCACATGTTTAACGTGATCGTACTCCGCGTAAACACGGCGGCAATTTTGGGAATCGAACCCGGGCCTGGTAACTGGTTGGACGGCCAGGATGTGCCACCCAATTTAGACCGGAACCCAGTGGGGGAGGCATCCACAGGGAACGTACCCTCCTTCCCCTACCACCAACCTCTCAGAAAAACATACGGACCCATATGTTTAACGTGATCGTACTCCATGTCAGTGGCGGAAATCGAACCCGGGCCTACCGCGTGCAATTCCCGCGCGCTAACCACTGGGCTACTTCGCCCTCCGCGACAATCTCCATAACTTTCTTTTTATTCACCCAATTTAGACCGTACCCTCCTTCCCCTACAACCAACCTCTCGGAAGGACTCACGAACCCACATGTTTAACGTGATCGTACTCTGCGTGAACGTGGCGTAAGTTTTGGCAGTGGCGGGAATCGAACCCGGGCCTACTGAGTGCAATTCCCGCGCGCTAACCACTGGGCTGCCGCGCCCTCCGCGACAATCTCCATAACTTTCTACATATTCACCCAATTTAGACGGGAACCCAGTGGGGGAGGCATCCACAGGGGCCGTATCCTCCTTCCCCTACCACCAACCTCTCGGAAGGACTTACGGACCCACATATTTAACGTGATCGTATTCCACGTAAACACGGCGGCAGTTTTGGCAGTGGCGGGAATCGAACCCGGGCCTACCGCTAAATCCCGCGCGCTAATTTGCAATTTAAAATGACCATATGCTTAATTCCATCATCCTCATTCCATTGTTTCATTGTTCCATCATTTAAAATATCCATAAAATTAAAATATCCATTTAAAATATCCAAAAGTTAAAATATACATTTAAAAAATCCAGATCGTCCCATCATTTAAAATATAAATATAATAATTTATATAGAGCAAAGCATCGCTATGCATATACAGAACCGTGACGTCACCTCCACCTTGACGTCCCCACCCACCACCTTCCCTGCTTCAGCGGGGGAGAAACGAACGGAACGCCGAGAAATTTAAAATCATGACGTCTTTAAAATTGCGATCCTGAAGGCAATTTTCATTATTTCTGGACCAGATTAGACTTGTAAGAATGCCAGATATTTCAGCTTTCTAAAAATGTAAATTATTAGTCGAAATTATGAGTACTTTTTACTATGCGAGAATTTAAAAACCAAAAATCGTTTTTTTGAGTCAAAAGTGACTTTTGCTTTAAAATCATAAAAAAATATTAGAATTTATCTCTGAGATTTGAAATTGATATATTTTTACTCGAAATTCTCTGCTCTTTCCGATGGTGTGATTTGTTTTTTTCTACGATGTCTGGATCGAGGAGAAAAAAGGGCAAAAAGATCAAAAAAAGGTCGAAATCGCATAAAACATTAAATAAATAAAAAAATAATTAGAATTTTGAAAATCGGTTTTCACGTGTCCCCTTCCCACCCCCCAGGGTCTCCGATTGCCAAATTTCGTAGCTCTCCGACGCGCGGTCGCGAAACGTATAGTGTATAAGACACACACACACACACACAGACATTGCCTTTTATTATATAGAAGATGGTCTGTACAGCAAATGTGAAAATAAAATGGTTTGAAGTGAAAATTTGAAATCAAAATTGACTCTACGACAAGCTTGAGAAAATTATAAATAGAACATTATAAATAAAACAGGCACTAAATAGGTATGAAATACCCCTCGTTCCCTGTTCCATATATAAGGTAAGCAATTGAAAAAATATTTACATGTGGTGAAAGATTGGTGAATATAATCCCTTCTTAACTACACCCTAAGATTAAAATTTATTTTAAGTGTTATAAATCATATATGTAATACAGGTACTTAAGTTACTAATCCCCTTGTTCCCTGCATAAACATACAGTACTGTGGCAATTAATTGAGAAATGTCATTTTTTCGTTTTATCACACGTATGCTTAGGAAGAAGCACTCCAAATTAGCTCAGAGTTCAAATTGCAGTTATTATCAAAGTAGCAGGTGTTCAAATTCCTCCGCCAGGTGGCAGGTGTTCCGCAGTGGTAGTTTCTCAGTTGCTGCGGAAGTCATTAGCGTCATGGATATCAGCGCAGAAACACGTGCTAAAGTGATTGCGCTTAGAGAACAAACTTCTAAGGCGTTCGAGGAAATAGGTAAAATATGTAAATATGTGGAGTGTACAGCAAGTGTCAGGAGGATCTGGAAGCGATTTCAGGAAACAGGAAATGTTGGAACCAACCGTTCTGGAAGATGCAGGCCGAAAAAGATCAACTTCGGCTCGTGACGACAAAACTTTACATCGAATGAGTGTTAAAAATCCTCGATTAACCAGTTTTGACCTGTCCAAGTCCATGGCGGCAGCTGGTGTTGATATTGCACCTTCAACAGTGCGACGATACAGGCTGTTAGAACGCGGGCGGAGAGCGCGCCGACCGTACAAGAAGCAGCTTCTGACGCTTTGCATGAAGAAAAAAAGGTTGGAATGGGCACGGAAATACAAAACATGGACTGAGAAGGACTGGGAGAAGGTTCTTTTTTCTGACGAAACACATTTTGTGGTTCAGGGATTTAGATCCATGTTCGTGAGAAGGAACCAAGGAGAACCTCTCAATCAGCACCACATCAATCAAGCGCCCAAGCATCCGTCCAAAAAGATGTTTTGGGGTTGTTTCATCGTTTTGGGGACAGAATCTCTTGTTCCCGTAGAGGGAATGATGAACAGTGCCAGTTGCGAAGTCATGTTGACCCGAAAAGTGCTTCCAACCATGGCTAAACTGTGGCCAAACGGAGATTGCGTTTTTCAACAAGACAGCGCGCCATGTCACACTTCGAAGCGAATCAAAAATTTCTGCCCCAAAAAAGATATTACCGTTAGATATTAGGTTCAGAGACGTTGAAATTAAAACTACATGTGCTAGTCTAGTACATTCCATGCCGAAACGTGTCTGTGATGTTATAAAGTCTCGGGGAGGTCATATCACTTATCAGTTTTAAATGTGTCCATAGAAAATTTGAATAAAACTGAATTTTATAAAAAAAACTTCATTTCTCAATTAATTGCCACAGTACTGTACACGGTGTAAATATCACTTATCAGTTTTAAATGTGTCCATAGAAAATTTGAATAAAACTGAATTTTATAAAAAAAACTGCATTTCTCAATTAATTGCCACAGTACTGTACACGGTGTAAATATATGAATAGTGTATAAGATGATAAGTTTCAAACAGAAAAAATTGTACATGAAGTTAGACCTTTCTGGCTCCCAAAAATTTTTATATGAAAATGGATATAATTGAGAAGGTGATAAGCATTTCCGAAACCATGTACGTTATAAAGGGCCACACCTGGCTCGACAATGCTGAACTTCTACGTTTCTATGTGCATAACTGTAAATTGTATTACAGAAATTATGCACATGGCCCGACGTAGAAGAATGTAGAAAATGGATCAGATTTATAAATGCAAAAATAATCAAAATACCAGCTTGTAATATTAATATTATGAGAATAAACTGTAATGTTTAGAAGATGAAAAAGAATAAGAATAAAATAACATACATTGAGTTACCACATGTTCTGGATACATTGGAGTGCAGTTGAGACTGACTTAGCTTTGAGCCAACTTAAAACAGTGTGTGTGTGTGTCCCCAAAGAATTAATAGAAATATTGTAAAACACTTACAGAAGACTGAAAAATGAAACGAATTAAAGCTATAGTAATTTGCAAACATTTCAGAAAATTAAAAACCCGGGCAAAACGCAACATGGCATCTTTATTCAGTCAAAATACATATTTATATTGAGAAATGCAACTATCAATAAGGATATTCATAAAGTGGAGTTGAATTCGTAGTAAATATATATATTAATAATTAATTAATGATTATCCTATTATCATTAATTCATTAATAGCATGCGATTAATGAACATAAACAATGAGTTATGCTAAAATATATAAAACTTAAAACATGGCTATATATTTCGACAAAAGTGGAACAGCTGTAGGTTATTTTTATTTTTAAAATGCAATATAAATAAAAGTTAGAGGTAATAGAATAAATATTTAGTTTACATTTAGGAACGTAATCTATTAAGATCAGAAATTAAGAATTATCAGTTCAGGAAATGTGCATAAGATGCATCTAAATATGAGGATTGAAAAACTTTAAGATAGTAACGTGACGTTACTATCTTAGGGTATTTGACATACCCTTTCCCAAACAGTTCGATCCCCTTTTGCAGGCACTGGCGTCCTGGGCACCAATGTCGAGGTATACACTAACTCGTTGATTTGACCTCTGTGCTGCCGCACACACATTTGCGCATGGGCGTCATATGCCATGAACAAGAGCGCGGTATGTATGCAGTTCGAAGCCCTTGCTGGCGCAAGCTATGAAGTATAGTCCTTAAAGCTAAGTTCTGTCATAATTAAAAGCTGAGATATACTCAAATTAGTGGAATGTCACACATTGACGCATGAACTTCTCTCTACTTGATGAATTATGAAAGTTTTAAAATGCACGTAAAATAAGTAAGAAAAAAATTAGTAGGAAAGCGAAGCAGAATATTAGACTATTTTTTAACTTTCTTTCAACACTGGTTATTCATATCTGATGCAGTAGCGAAATTTATTCAAATATGAACCAGATATAATAAAATCGACCCCCCCCCCCCCCTCCATTGAGTAATTTCCAGTTTTGGGGGATTTTCTGGTCAGTTACTTTACTCGAGCCATTCGTGTACCAAATTGCAAGTCTGTACTTCTTCTAGAAGTGAGTAAACATTTCACGGACATACATACATACACATTTTCTCTTTTATATATCTTGGATAACCTTATTCCATAACCTACAAAGTAAACCCCTAGTCAGTGAAATCGACATAATTTTTCAGGCCCTTATACCGACATTAGACGCGGGTCCACTACTGCCCCTTATTTTATGTTATGGAGCTTTTTCCTAACTTACTTATTTGGCCTGTTTCCCAAGCCTCCCGGCCCTTATGTAATCCCCCCCCCCCCCATTGTCGGTGGTCTTACCTCTAGTACAGCGAAACTTCTCATAACGGAGACTTTTTAAAAACATATATATTCCCATCTATGTGGGTTAATAATAAGTTCCCCTGTATACTTATTATGTTGATAATAATCATTTTATTTTTCTTTTATAATTTGAATGATCACAGATAATATATATTATGACCAAAATATATATCCCAGGTTATTGACAACCGGTTTCCGGAAGCCGGCTGAATGACGCCACTGCTTACAGGGCCACTCATGAACTCCCATAGAACATTTTCCGAGGAAGACAAACCACTGTGGCAAACTCAAGGATAAGACGTGCAACATCGACTAGCTTGGTGTTCACCTTTATGACCTTGAAAGTCCAGGCAGGGCAAGTGCCTCCCCTTGGAATCCCTTCTGAGCGTCCATGGGACCATCCATACAAATTATGGGCCCCTTCAAACATTTATCACGTCCCCCTCTCCATATTTCTCACCCCTTTGTGAATTTTTCATGTTTTCTCTATTTAAAAATTTTAGGGGTTCGCTCCCTCCATCCACTCAAGTGGTGTCCGTCCCTCCTCCCCTCACAGGCCGCTTATATTAATTACTTGCAGTCAGACTACAACCATATTCAGTCTAACAAAAACTGCAAAACACCAAATGTATGCAACGAATATCAAATAATTTCGCGCGATGCTATCATACATACATAACACGCACTCCATTGAAGCAACTCAACTAAGACTTCCTTCTTATTACCAACAGTAGGTCACTGACAGCACGTGTAGGAGAGAGCAAATAAAAATAACACATTCAATCGATCTGGCTCTTAAATGGCGGGAAAGTGAAGGTTGCATCATCCCTGGTTTCATCACGCAAATGAACGTTGCCAACTTGGCGCAGCAAAATCGCCAAGTTGCGCTTCATGACTCAGAGTCAGAGGCGGAGAAGAGCTTGGAGAAAAGGACTTCCACGTGGCAATTGTGATGTCGATGATGGTGATACGTCGATGCGGATGACGTCACAGAAAGTGGAGCGCTGGAGTGGAGATGAGTTGTTTTGGATTATGTTTGTTTGAAAGATCAAACACAATGCAACCTGACTCACGTGGGTGAAACAAAATAATATTTTCATCGCACAGTTATTTGCTATTTTTAACAATACAGAAAAAATAATAAGGAGATTTTCTCTCTTTCATATATACACCCATGACCGCCCATAGAGCAAGGGGAGCTCTTGTCCCCCCCCCCCCCTCGAACGTTTAAGGTCATAAAAGTGGGCATCAAGTTAATCGCGATATTGTATATTTTTTAGACACCACTCGAGTGGATGGAAGGAGTATGTCGCAATACTGTATGTCTTATATAAAATTTCGAATAAATTTAAAAATTTTCGCTCGAATTATTTTTTTGTTATCTAGTTCTATATTTTTTTTATAACAACGCCGGATATAACGTTTCGATAAAATTCATTAATATTTTTGGAAGCTATTGTGCACACAAGATATCAATTCCAGACAGGCAGATGAATATCACTCTAAAACGGTTAAAACATGTTCAGGAGGTCCTAAAACATATGTTGTCCTCGAAATCTAAAATTTTCGTGAAAATAATACTTCTATACTATATTCTATAGTATGTGACAGTAAAAATAATCTCTCAGCCGCGAATCAGCCCCAGTGGAGCAGCTAGGGGGAGGGGGGGGACTGCCCCCCCCTCCCCCACCATACACACACACACACCAGTATAGTGGTGGGGGACCCGGAAGGATTTGAGGAAGAAATGTTTTTAGGCATTTTTTAAGTTTTTTTTAAAAGGCTATATATATTATTCTATTTTATAGAGGCTATGTAAATATATTGCACAATTATATTTCATTGTTCATTTTGACTTCACTAATTCCAGACATTTATTTCAATCCCATTCATTTTGATTCTTTTATATTTTTTATACTGTTGCCTAATAAGTATACATATCAGAAAACAAGAAAGATCAATCATGCATAAAGCATTGATTATGGAACACTTTCCAACTTCAATGCAATTTTATATAAACATCTCTAAAATGCGATACATTCCCTGGTAATATTTTTAAAATTATCATAATACTACAATAATTTATTATATTTGAAAACTTCATCGAAAACAAATGAACTTTATTATGACGTGGTCGAAATATAAATCGCCTCTTTATAAGAGTAGCATTTGATTCATAAACATTTTCCCATTCATTTCATTCATAAACATTTTCCCATTCATTTCATTCATCACAATACTATAATAATTAATTTTATTTAAAAACTTAAGACCATGGAGGTAAAAGTAATTAATCTCTATGCTTAAAACTTCATCGAAAAAATCGTCCTTCTATCTGTAAAATCGAGGAATATTTCATTCATATCAGCTACATTGCAGACTCCATGCGCTAAATAATTTTGCGTTAAAGAAATGCAGCAATTCTTATACAACACATTCTACATCTTTTGGTGTTTACATCCTCCATAAGGGAAAATTAGGCTCCGTTGTAGAGATAATCAAAGTTCAATGATCATGTAAACTCAAATATATTGTAATTGCGTTGTTTCAGTATGTAGATGCACAGAATTTAAGCAAAAATAAAGCGGTTTTAGAACAGATACAACACTAAATATGAATTAAAAAGAACTTTAAAAATCACGATTTTGACACAAGATGGATGCCATATTTTATTTTGAAGTGGGTTACGTGATCTCTTCATATAAAGGGTGTAATTATTATTTTAATTTTTATTTTAAAAACTACTGAATATATTTTGCTGAAATTTTTTCATATATTTTATGGGATAATTTGAATATTTCCTAAAACTTTCAAAGCAATTTGTGAATTTTAAATTTGCTTAAAAAATGTTTGAAAAATTAGGTCCCATAGGGTTCAATGTATTTCATTTTTTCAACCCGGGTTCAATCCAAGACTAATTTTGTGATATTATTCATTTATATTCCCACAGGTCCCACAGACCGTCTGAACAACATACTAAAATTTCATTTTGATAAAGTCATTTTTACAGCAGTTATCGTGCTAACGGACAGACAGACAGAATGAACAAAGTCATAAACACTTTTCAACTATGTTGTAAAGTGTTAAAAATCAAAATATTAATTACGTATTTAACCTTTTATATAATAAAACAGTAATTATGTACGAAATAAATAATGAAATCCTCTATATTAATAAAAGTGGAAGTTTCTTGGTCATGGAAGGGGTGGAAATAATGTTTCTTTCAGGACTGTTTGGCCGGAGGGGAGGGCGAATGAAAGAAATACTGGATAGAAATATGAGGACTAAGTGGGAGGGAGGGGTAAACGGGACGCACTTCAAACAGCGAGGATGGGCACAAGCCTGCCTGTAACTAATCACGTGATATTTTGAGATGAAAACACTGGTCGCATTTGTCTGGCTAGCATAAATTAATTTTGAAACATTCGGCGGTTCTGCTAGCCGATCTCTACGCTTCCTCCCCCCCTCCTTTGTTTTCGGTATGTAATGTACCATGTAAGCATATCAAAAATTTAAAGACAATATATTGGGGTGCGACAGCCCAGTGGTTACCTTGGGTATTGCACTCGGAGGACCTGAGTTCGATTTCCGCCTCTGATCAAACTGTTGCCGTGTTCACGCGGAGTACGGACACGCTAAATAGGTGGGTCCGTAAGTTCTTCCAAGAGGTTGGTGGTAGGGGAAGGAGGGTACGGTCCCTGTGGAACGGAGTGAAAATTGCGAATGAAATCCTGATAGAGATAAATAAACAAGGATTCATAAAGTCAAATGATCTGGGGGGGGGGGGGAGGTGGCATCCCAAGGCACATTAAATATGTGGGTCCGTAAGTTTTTCCCGGAGGTTGGTGGTAAGGAAAGGAGGGTACGGTCCCCGTGGATGCCTCCCGCACTGGGTTCCGATCTAAATTTTGTGGCACTTTCCGGCCGTCTAAACAGATACCATACGCCTTCGCTAGGTCGGATGGTCTGGATCGAAGAAGAAGAAAATCAATATATTATCTTCACTCGTTTTGTTTTAATATTTGTCAGTTTTTGACAATCAAGGTTGAATTGGATCTGTAAGAAGGCGTTTGCGTGGCCTTAAATGCACCTACAAGAGTTGCGTGTCCTCGAAAGACCACGTGATACTTGCACTCTAATAATCAATATCTTCATGATTTTATTATCGATGTAAAGCACTTGATCGCCTGCGATGCTATTGAAAAATGGCATAAAATTAGTTAATGTGGTAACTCGTATAAAATTCCCGTTACTTCGATTAAACCTCTGGAATGATGCGGTCAAGGAGGTAAAACTTCTTGTTGGAAAAATTTCTTGGAAAACGCTATAACGTGGGGCTGGGGTAAGATAAGTCACATTGTATGTATTTACTTTCCGGCCATCCAAACAGTTACCTTATACCTTTCTGGTAGGTCGGACGGTTTGGGTCTCAACAACAACATTGTATGTATTTGGCAAAAGTATCCTATTAAATTAAAGGATGCTTATTTATGTTAATTTTTAGAGGAAAATTATTAGGGCAATGCAAATTTGAACTCAAACAATAAAGAATATTCTTACGTATTCAAATTTATTTTACCTATCCAATTTATTTTTGTCTCCCTATATTTTGTACCCTGTTCTACAACTAGTAATAAACCATGTATTACTTCTACTCAGAATTAGAGAAATTTAATTAGAAATTAATCAAATATACATATACTAAATACTACGCTTTCCTGTTGTGTCAAATGAGAGAACATATGGACTTTATTGGCGCTAGTAACATTTAGGTATAATTCTTAAATCATTATGGTATTTTCAAGGTCTTCATCCATGGGAATTTCACCCCTTCTATCAAATTCCGTGGATGTGGTACTAGAACGATTGCGTGATTATTTACAATGTTCTACAACTTTGTGATTGGTTTTTTCGCCTCCCTTCGTTGCCGAGTTCGTTATCCTAACTTTTTAAATTGTCCGCTGGGGGAGTTGCAATTCCTTTTATTCGATTGGGCATGGTCACATTACTGTAGGTAGACCTAACGTATGCACTTGCGCCGCAAGTGTATACGTTAGGTCTACCTACAGTAATGTGACCATACCCGATCGAATAAAAGGAATTGCAACTCCGCAAGTGTATACGTTAGGTCTACCTACAGTAATGTGACCATACCCGATCGAATAAAAGAAATTGCAACTCCGCAAGTGTATACGTTAGGTCTACCTACAGTAATGTGACCATACCCGATCGAATAAAAGAAATTGCAACTCCGCAAGTGTATACGTTAGGTCTACCTACAGTAATGTGACCATACGCGATCGAATAAAAGGAATTGCAACTCCCCCAGCGAACAATTAAAAAAGTTAGGATAACGAACTCGGCAACGAAGGGAGGCGAAAAAAACCAATTGCAAAGTTGTAGACCATTGTAAATAGTCACGCGATCGTTCCTTACAAAGTTATACTTTCCTAAGAACCTTGATTTGCTAAAGGTTATAGTATAAGAAATTTCATCGTTGGTATTTTCAGTGGCCTAATTAAGAATTTGTGGTTAAATTATTGACTTTACCCATAGGTTTAACTTCTATGGATAAAACTTCTATGGATAAAAAGCTCTAAAATAAAATAATGTTTTGATAATTATATCTAGGTGTCGCTAGTGTTAGTCGCTATTGTTAGTTGATGCAACAGAAAGGCGTAGTATTTAGTATAGAGGGTGTCCCAAAAAGATTGAAACACGCTTTAATTCTTTACCTGTTGGAGATAAGTGGGCAATGTAAATCGCAAAAATGTTAAAAGTAAGGTAGAAAATACGACTACGTTAATGAAATAGCCCTCCCATTCATTTTCAAGAAGTTACACTTTTTAAATTTTTATATGACCCCCTTAGACAAATTTGGTTTATCAGAAAATTTTTACTTTTAATGCAACAAGACCATTAAAAAATAAAAACCCGCATATTTGTATCTTTAAAATTGAGCGAGTTATATTTAATTGAAAATTGAACATTGTGAATGGGGACCTTATATCAAATTAGAAATGTAAATTTGTGACATATCACAAATAAGATAAAACTGGGTGATAATACATCGGATACCCAACCGTATAGTGAGTACCACTGCTTTATATGATCTCTGTCTATGTAATGCTTTATTTAGATGCATTTGTGGTAAACGTTTTTGACACATATTAACGTATTTTTGATCTAAACAATTTCCATCGTCAATTTGTTTATGATCCCTACTTTCACTGATGAAACAGCCTTTCACATGGTACGGAAAAGTTTTTCCTTTATCATAATTCAGTTGATTTTAAAGATACAGATATGAGAGTTTTTTTAATGATCTTGTTGCATTAAAAATAAAACTTTCCTGATTGACCAAACTTGTCTAAGGGGTCGTATAAAAATTTAAAAAGTGTAACTTCTTGAAAATGAATGGAAGGACTACTTCATTAACGTAGTCTTATTTCCTACCTTACTTTCACCATTTTAGCAATTTACATTGCCCACTTATCTCCAACAGGCAAAGAATTAAACATTCAATCTTTTTGGGACACCCTGTATGTATTTTCGATTATTTTTAAATTAAGGTACCCTCATTATGAGTATAATTAATCAGTATTTTTTCACAGTTGTAGGATAGAGCACAGAATATATGGAGATAAAAATAAATTGAAAGACAAAATAATCATGAATACGTAGGAATATTCTTTATTGCTTCGGTTCTAATTTGTATTGTATTGCGCTAATAATTTATTTTTACAAAATTAACAGTTTAAATAAATATTTCAGGCCTTTCCCCATAGAAATACGTACAATGCAAAGCTACTTATCTTATCCCAGCGTCACCTGAATGATTGTTTCGAACGATATTGACGTTTTCTAAATATAAAGTTTTAACTCCTTACTTTTACCTCCATGACTTTACCTTTACGGAATTATTTCTCACTTCAAACTCTCGAACTAAGATCTTTTTTCACTCAGCGTTCAGTCGTAGATTGATTTGCTTTCAAGTATCTTTCTTCCCAAGACGTAATCAGAATTCAATGAAAACAGAGGAGGATTAACAAGGGTGTGAAGAAGAAACTCTATCTGAACCTTGTGACGAAGAAAATATGACAGGACGTTATCGCGTGCTATACACGTTTTCTAGAAAGCTCTTTAAACACGCAATAACTTTATACGGAAAAGGCCATGAATGTGTACGTTAGGTCTATATTCAAAATAAAGTGGTCATGCCCGATTGAATAAAAGGGGTTGCCGCGCCCCCTAGCGGATAATTTAGAAAGTTGGGATAACAAATTCGGCAACGAAGCGAGATAGACGAAAAAAAAAATTACAAAGTTGTGGAGCATTGTCTAAATCAGTGTTTTTAAAACATTTTTGGTCGCGGAACCCTTTTAAAATTTAATTTGATGTCGGAACCCCCAAATAAAGAAAAGTACACTCTGGTCTAAATTACGCATACAAAATTTTACGCGTGTTCATTAGGCATTACTGTGAGTTTTGTATGCAAATGATGGCTATGGCGCAAAAATGCTCCTGCAGTTAAAACGTGCTAGTTAATTCGCATACGATCGTCTATTATCAGATGAGTATCGGGTTTTGTGTGAGTACTTTGAGTATAGTTTAAAAGAAAAAAAGAAAACTATTTTAACAGGTTATTCAAATGAAGAATATTGCGATATGATACTGCTATGTGAATTCGGAAAACACACGTTGTGCGGACAGAGCCGCTTTTGACGATAGGCAGAGTAGGCAAATGCTGGGGGCTTACAAAGCTCTGTGGGACCCATTTTCCGTGCACAATCTACCTCCACCCTTTTTTTACTATAAAAATTTTACGTGGGGTCTCGGCAAAGATTAAAGTGGGGCTGTGGACAGTAGCGTCGGCAGAAATTATTTCTATGCGGGGAGGGGGGATTTGGTAACCAAATGTTTGTTTTCCATTTCTCCAAATACCATTTCTTTGAAATTCAAAGGGTTCGATAGGTTCCTGGGGGGTTATGACTCCCAAATCCCCCCCCCCCCCCTTGGCGACGCCACTGGTTGCGGAAGTTGCATGGTAGTCAGTTACGATTTCTTACTGATTCACATCCAAATGCTTGGACGCGTGGCATGCAAGCATGTATTGTGGAAGACGGGGTACATATCAAACATACTATACGTTAAACTTTAGGTTGTGTAAATAGTGCTTTTGTATGTGGGGGACCAGAAAGCTAAAAATGACCTCGGAACACATTTTGAGTTTTTTAATGTATCGAAAACTATGAAATCTTACCTTTAAAATGATGTATAACAAAAGGCGATGCAAGCATTGGGAGTATTTTTAATTACTTTACTAAATAAATATGTGTAGCTAAGAAAATTGTATTTTTATACCTTAAATGTCGTTTTCTCAAGATGCTTTTTATTTATGCTAATGTACCTTTTCTCGCAATCTTTGTACTCGATATTGTACTTTGAAACTTTTAACAAATATTCATATTGTGCTTTTACACAAACGGACATATGGTTTTGAAGATATACAAATTAAAGAAAAAAAATTCTTAAGCATAATTTTTTTAGCAATATTTATATAAAAAAAAAATAATAATATATCCTATTTTTATATATATATAAAAGCGTATATTAAAGTATGTAAAAGTGTGAGTATTAGCTGTACAAAATTTTAAATCAGTGCTATAAGTATGAAAAAAAACAAAAAAAAACATAAATAAATAAAAGATACATAAAAAAAAGTAGATTTAACTTCAATGGACCTTCCAGTCCCCCTTTAATGAAATGATGTCTTCTACTAATTTTGTGATGCTGTACAACTTTCTAATTGACTTTTTTCTTTATCTCACATATTTTCCGATATAGGCGTGCTAACGTTCACATTTTGCCGCCAGCGGAGCTGCCGTTAGTCTCATTAGGTAGGACGTAATCAGTTTTACTGTCTTGATACCTCATTTCATGGGCGTAGCCAGGATTTAATTTCGGGGGGGGGGGGGGGGTCATTTTTTGGTTGTCTGAAAATTAAACTTTTCAGCAATGACAATTAATTATATGCATTTCTGCTATCCAGTAGCTGAATAAAATATATATATATATATAATTATTACTTGTTGTAGTTTAATTGGGAAAAATTGATTGGGATTGATTTCGGGTGGGGTGAGCGGTCTCTAATACCCCCCCCCCCTCTGCCTACGCCCTTGCCTCACTTTCATAGCTCATAGTTCAAAACTTATTTGGTTTTCTTGCACCTTTACCTGTCAGGTCTCTCTATACATGGATAAAGAATGTATAAATTCCAAAAAGTAAAAGACGTAGAGGGTAAATGGCTTGCGTGAAGTTTAAAAACGCAGTCGTGATAACGTGACAGTTTATCGTGACCGATTCGTGTTCTCCAGCTGACAGACACTTCGTGATTTCTATTTTCTTAATGGTACATAACTTTGTTGGAACGTGGAAACTTGTTTCAATTAAAACGACAGAATCTGCAGAGATTTTAAGGTGGCGGAAACGTAAATCCGTACATATAATATCTGTACTTTTTCAAATTAAATGTCTACTATTAAATGCCGTAAATCAAGGTTTTATGTAAGAACACTTTCCACGTGATTGAACAAATAATTAATTAACTGGAGCGTTGCGCAACTCGACTTCTCATACAAGAATCCATTTTTAGTTGCTCCTATTTTCATTACTTTCCTAATATACATAATGTATAAGGAAAGTATTGTGACGGGCTCGAAAATTCGAATTCGAATTTTCGACGGGAGAACACGTTTCAACCATCCCTGATCACGAATCGAACATTTTTGAGGTGATGTCTGTGTGCGTGTGTTTGTGAAAGTATGTGTGTGTGTGTCAGTGAGTATGTGGTCAGACGATAACTGACGAACGAATAGAACGATTCGAATGAAATTCGGTACAAAAATAACAATCCATGAGTACTGGAAGCCTATTGTTTTTAAACGCAATCGAATGTTCAGAACCCCCGTAAATTTTCGAGTGAAATTTTGAAAATATCATCAAAAAATCAAAACCTTTAATAAAGTTACGCAAATAGACATTTCTAATGTAATTTTTCCTTAGAGAACGATTAACATAAACTTTAGAATGCTAGCATGAACCGTTCTCGAGATATTGCACATTTTTCAAATAAATTTATCAAAAAAATCCCATAAATTAAAAAGATATTAACTGTTGAGAAACATGTTTACGTTTCATATGTAATATCATGCGATAAATTCGGTGACATCATTCTCATGGATCTAACTCGTTCCATTTACAAGAAAAGATATTTTGAGTAATATTTTTGTACTTGAACGTACAATAGTCATTTATCTGCCGCAAGAATAACTTATTTTTCTGTCCATAACGCTTGGCGAGATTTTGGCGACGAATTTAGCGGAATGTCGCCAACTTGGCGGCATTTTTAAATGTTGCCAAATTAACGAAAACCTCGCCAAAAGGATAAATATGACGCTAAATCAATGAAAATGACGACTAATTGAAGAAAATTTAATATCTTAGAAAGAGTATAAGTGTCTACTATAAGAATAACATTTTTTTTTTAACTGTAAAAGTAGTAAATTCAGTCAGATAAAGAAAGTCATGTGTTGCCCACATCAGATTTTTTTATAAGGAATTTTTTGAAAAATTGGTATCATGTGTCCAAATGATTACAATTATAGGGTGTTACCCTTCACTTTAAAGGTCTTGAAAAAAAATAGTTCAATCGATACCATACTTGATAATGTTCCCCGGGGGGGCCGTAACATGCCCTCCGGGGGGGGCTAATGGTGCCACGAACAAAAACAACTGTATCGCGGCTATATTTCATACCAATGATTGAAACTATTAAGTCTCATGATCATTGAGCCATAAATAAACCCTTTTATGCATGGTTATGCCAAGTTTTGTCCTATGCTGCCATGTTAAAAAAATATAAAATTTCAAATAAATTTCGAAGTTTTCGTTCGAATTTTAAAAAAAATTCTATCTAGTCCTAGATTTTTTTCATAACGAAGCCTCATATGAAATTTCGTGAAAATCCATTAAAACCGCTATTGTGTACACAAATCGACCACAGACTGACGGACATCACTCCAAAAATGGTCAAAACATGTTCAGAAGGTCCTAAAACATATATTGGCATCAAAATCTCGAAGCCGAAAATTTTCGTAAAAAAACAATACTTTCTCAATACTACGTATGAGAGAAAGTAAAAAATTGGAGTAAGTAACTTATGACTTTTCATACATAATGCAATAACTTACTTTTTGTCACATGGAAATAAAGATGAAGAGATTCACAGAACAATGGTTTTGACGCTGAATTCTTTTCCGAATGTAAAACAATTTCGAAATACCAGATTAACTCACAATTCGCGCAAATCTGATTTAACAATTAGAAATATGGCTAGCATTCGCTAAGTAATATTATGCATGTTAAAAAGATTTTAATAATTCTATCATCAATTTGGCGTTATTTTCGTTTATTGACCGCCATTTCTGCCAATTTTACAATCTTTTCATCAATATAGCACCATTTTCAAAACGTTGTCAAGTTGGCGGTATTTCGCCAAATGAGTTGCCGAGTCGCCAAATTTATTGCCAATGCGCATTTAATGATACATATTGGACGATACTACTTTTTAATATTATGTAATATTTCATATAAATTTAACAAATGTATTTGGAAATATCGGCAGTCTAGTCCGATGGAACCGAACTGGTTTTGCGTGAATAACAACTTTCTTTGTTGGTTTATTTTAGTTAGGCATTTTCAAAACAGTTCAAAATATTAAAATATCCAAATTTAGAACTACCATTTCAAAATAGTTCAAATTATTAATATACCGAAATTGTAACCACTATATTTCAAAAACGAAGAACTTAATTCAAAATTCCATTATATACCCTTGCACGGCTTTCAAAGAACTACAAATTACTTCACTAAAGCACTTTTAGTTTTCGAGGTATAAGCATTACAAACTTGGAAACCGGAAAATGTTTAATATTTTTGAACTTGACAAAACGATTTCTCGAAAACTATATTTAAAAAAAATCTGATGTGGGCAACACATGACTTTCCTTATATAATGTAATGAATTTACTACTTTTACAGTACAAAAATATGTTTTTCTTATAGTAGATACTAATATTCCTTCCAAGATATTGAATTTTCGACAATTAGTCGTCATTTTCATTGATTTAGCGTCATTTTTATCCATTTGGCGAGATTTTCGTTAATTTGGCAACATTTCAAAAAGTCGCCAAGTTGGCGACATTCCGCCAAATTCGTCGCCAAAATCTCGCCAAGCGTTATAGATGAAGAAATAAGTTGTTCTTACAGCAGACAAATGACTATTGGCGTTCAAATACAAAAGTATTACTCAACGTATCTTTTTTCATGAATGGAACAAGCTAGATCCACGAGAATGATGTCATCCAATTTATCGTATGGTATTACATATGAAAAGTGAACATGTTTCTCAATAGGAAATATTTTTTTTTCATTTTATATGACTTTTTAATAATTTTTTTGAAAAATGTGCAATATCTCGAAAACGGTTCATGTTAGCATTCTAAAATTTATGTCAATCGTTTTCTAATGAAAAATTACATAAGAAATGTCTATTTGCGTAAATTTATTAGTGGTTTTTATTTTTTGACGATTTTTTCAAAATTTTATTCGAAAATTTAGGGAGGTTCTGAACATTCGATTACGTATAAAAACAATAGGCTTCCAGAGTTTACAGATTGTGATTTTTGTACCAAATTTGGTTCGAATCGGTCCATTCGTTCGTCAGTTATCGTCTCCACAGAATCACTGACACACACACACACATACTTTCACACACACACACACACACACAGACATCACTTCAAAAATGTTTGATTCTTGATCAGGGATGCTTGAAACGTGCTCTCCCGTCGAAAACTCGATTTCGAATTTTCGACCCCGTCACAATACTTTCCTTATACATTATGTATATAAGGAAAGTAAAAACAAATTATATTAATCTAGAAAATGAATTTCCTACTGAATACTTTGTCGTTTACTGTTCATATATATCTTTTATAGTTTAGAAAATATTTCGAGTAAGCAAAATAAAGTCGCTCAAATGAAAAAATAAATAAATAATAATAAAAAAAAATTGGTTTAAAAGAAAAAGTGCTAAATATTAAAACATTGAAATTATAGATATATATTCATAAATACAGAAACATATATTCGTAAATATAAGCGCCCAAAGTGTTTACATATTTCCTAACGCTTCCAGCCAGAGATACCCCAACCGTCCAACCATACATGTTATCCATAGCAAAACTTGCAATATCTCGAGAAAGGTTCAAGCTCGCGTTCTAAAGTGTGCGCCATTTAGTGAAAAATTACACATACAACGATTATTTTTTTTTAAATTCTGAATGACTTGATTTTATGATATTTCAAAAATTGGCGGTGGGGTGGGGCGAGTTTGGGGACATTCAATCGCGTTTAAAATCAGAGGGTTCCGGTATTCGTTGTTTGAGATAATCGTACCAAATTATGTTCGAAACACCTCCTTCGTTCGTAAGATAACGCGGGATGAAGAAAAAGATATCCACTGGAAGTGAGGCTTTTACCCATGAGTATATATTTGTTTGAAACGAAAGATCTAAGTTAATAAATGTTTCTTTTATCGAGTTGATAGTAGACTTTAGGTCTAAGTTATCTAAACAGTTATGATAACAAACTCGGCAACAAAACGAGATGGATAAAAATTGTAGAGTCTATTTCTAATGGGTTTAGAAATCGCCAATGAATCTGCTACAGAAGACATTTATTTGACACTATATAGTTATTAACGAATTACTACTATAGGCTGGAATGCTAAAATATGCAGCACTTACATGCACAGAAATATAATGCACAGCAAGCTCTCCGTCAGAAACAATGCATATTTTAATTTCAAAAAGAATATGTCTTCGCATTTTATCAAGCATTGCAGGTATCACCGTGTTACAGTCCCTAATGATACTACTCTCTGATAGGTAATTATTGCCTTCAAAATATGTGTTTCGTGCTTTCCTGATATCGATTTATATTTATTAAACAATTCTCTATAACTTTTTAATTGGATTTTTTCGTCTATCTCGCTTTGTTGCCAAGTCCGTTATCCTAACATTTTGAGTTCTCGATAGGGGGTGCTGCAATCCCTTTTATTTGATCGGACATTGTCACTTTCTTTTGATAGACCTAACATGCACACTCATGGACCTTTCTTTACAAAGTAATGCTTAAAGACTTTCTTAGGAACTCTTTATAAAAATGCAAAATGTCTGTTAATGAGTGTAATTGTTTCGACTCGTACTCTTGGGTCTTCAAATACGTTGTCCGCAAATTCACTCACACACATACATGCAAACACATATTTATACACGCATACGCAGGCATCACCTCAAAATCATTCTGCTCGGTGTCAGGGATGCTCAAAACGTACACGGCCATCAAAATATAAGATTCGGATTTTCGTTTTCATCTCAATACTTCTCCTTTTATATATTTTATATTTTGTTATCAAAGTAATAAACTAGCCCTGCGCAGGTAGAACAAATGCATTTCCTGCTGACAAGGCAAGAATAGGCAGCTAAACAAGCTGTGGAAGAAATTTCCAGAGAGAACACACAGACAGTTCGGAACGGTTGGCAAAATGCCACGGCAGAAAAAAATCTGATGTGGGCAGCACATGACTTTCCCTGCAGACTTATATCCACGTTCTCTTTATTTTAATTACATTTATTTCACTTTTATTCAATTTTCGTTCTCATTCGGTAACCGGGCTTATTTTCAAAGGTGGCGTAGGGAAAGTACGAAAAACTAAAATATCTCGAGAACGGCTAGTCCTAGTGTAATGGGGTTGGTCTTATTCTTTTCGTCGTTAAACATTACGTATTAAACGGGCATTTTATGGATATATCTGAGTATACCTAGTTCTTTAGTTTAGATTTTGAAGATTTTTGCGGGCCGTTTTGCAAAAAAAGGCAGGTTATTTTTTTCCGAATCGTACCAAAATCTAATCAGCACCAGAGTGACCTATACGTGACTTATCTACCGAATTTTGTGAAATTCGGTCCATTAGTTTTTCAGCTAGAGTGGATACAAGCTTTTGCGGGCCATTTCGCAAAAAAATGCGGGTTCTTTTATTCCGAATCGTACCCAAAACTAATCAGCACCAGCCCCGCCCACAAGTGACTTACCTACCAAATTTTGTGAAATTCGGTCCATTAGTTTTTTAGTTACAGTGGATACAAAATCTGCACAGACAGACAGACACACAGACAGACAGACAGACAGACACACAGACAGACAGACAGACAGACAGACACACAGACAGACAGACAGACACACGCACAGACGTCACGCTAAAAATGGTTTTTTCGTATTCTAGAGGTCTCGAAACGTGTAGATCCGTCGAAAACTCGAGTTGTGATTTTCGGTATGATTCCAATACTTTCCCTATACATTACCATGTATTGCAGGGAAAGTAAAAATGGTAGAAAGGATCCTTATCGCAATTCTTTCAATTGGTCTTTCCTTTCGCAAAGAAACAAAATAACCTCCCCTCCCCCCGACCACCTCTATTTAAATGCTCACATAAATACTAAATAAAGAAATTAAATCCCCGTGCTAAAATGTGAAATAAAATATTTGTTTTTATCCTTTGGCAACAGAATGGTTTTAAATTTTGATTTAAAATATATGGATCATGGAGTTAGAGTGAAGGAGATAAAACCAGCGAGCTTAGTTATAAACTCGTTGGATAAAACTCTTTAAAATGCCATAACCAAGGCTTAACTGTATCCCGCGCCCCGCGCTCGCTTATGTTATGGTACAGAACGCGGGATACAGCCATAACGCTTTGAGAATTATATTTAGAGAGTTATAGTGTCGCTAGTGAGAATTATAGTGTCGCTAGTGTTAGTAAAGTAAAGCGCCCTTTGTTTCCATTTGACGCAATAGCGAAGCATAGTATTGAGTAAATGTATTTTTGATTATTACTTTCCTTATGTACATAATGTATAAGGAAAGTATTGTGACGGGGTCGAAAATTCGAATTCGAGTTTTCGACGGGAGAGCACGTTTCAAGCATCCCTGATCACGAATCGAACATTTTTGAAGTGATGTATGTGTGTGTGTGTGTCAGTGAGTCTGTGGAGACGATATCTCGCGAACGAATGGAGCGATTCGAATGAAATTTGTTACAAAAATCATAATCCGTGAATACTGGAAGCTTATTGTTTTTAAACGCAATCGAATGTTCAGAATCCCCCTAAATTTTCGAGTGAAATTTTGAAAAAATCATCAAAAATTCAAAACCTTTGATAAAGTTACGCAAATAGACATTTCTTATGTAATTTTTCCTTAGAAAACGATTGACGTAAACTTTAGAACGCTAGCATGAACCGTTCTCGAAATATTGTACATTTTTCAAATAAATTTATAAAAAAATCCCATAAATTAACAAAAATGTATTAACTGTTGAGAAACATGTTCACTTTTCATATGTAATATCATGCGATAAATTGGGTGACATAAATTCTCGTGGATCTAGCTCGTTCCATTCATAAGAAAATATACTTTGAGTAATACATTTGTATTTGAACGCCAATAGTCATTTATCTGCTATAAGAATAACTTATTTCTCCGTCCATAACGCTTGGCGAGATTTTGGCGACGAATTTGGCAAAATGTTGCCAACTCGGCGACTTTTCTAAATGTTGCTAAATTAACGAAAATCTCGCCAAGTGGATAAAAATGACGTTAAATCGGTGAAAATGACGACTAATTAACGAAAATTCAATATCTTGGAAAGAATATATGTATCTACTATAAGAATAACCTTTTTTTTTTTTTTTTGGCTGTAAAAGTAGTACATTCATTGGATTATATAAGGAAAGTCATGTGCTTCCCACAGCAGATTTTTTTTTTAATTAAGATTCCCTAATTATCAGTATAATTAATAAATATTTTTTTGCAGTTGTAGAACATAGTTCAAAAAATAGAGATAAAAATAAATTGAAAGGTAAAATAATTTTGAATACGTAGGAATATTCCTTATTGTTTAAGTTCTAATTTACATTGCACTAATTTATTTCCACAAATTGACAGTTTTAATAAATATTATAAGCCGTTCACCATAGAAATGCATATAATGCTGGGGCGCTTATCTTATCGCTGCGCCACCTGAATTATTGTCTCAAATGATATAGGCATTTTCTCAGTATGGAGTTTTAACTCCTTATCTTTACCTCCATAGTATGAATTGTGTGAGACTGCTCCATGGAGTTAGAGAGACTATGTGGATGAACAGCTTAAAAGTACCACAATGCTTTGAGAATTATATCAATGTGACACTAGTGTTTGTAACTGATGACGTTTGTTCGACATTGGTGTTTTTAAATGACGACGTTTGTTTCATGCTAGTATTTCCAACTGATGACACTAGTTTTTTTGTAACCCATCTGTTCCCATTAGACTAATTTATGCTAGAGTTTTATTTTTACTACATGTTCGGTTTTGTATTTTCTTTATTTCACCTAAAAATACCTTCGAAATTTTAATCAAATACTTTGCATTGCTTTTTGCATTAGACAAGTATTCGAATTTCCTATCCAGTTTGGTCTTAAAGGATTTTAACCAGGAAGAAAGAGCATCTGTTTGTAAAACTACTTGATGAGGGGTTGCTGACTCCGGGAGGTAGGGGAACAAATCGACCATTTTCCAAGAAACCATCTGCTTCCCCTGCCCTGAACCTGCGCCCTCCTTTCAAACACAAATCCTCTTTCTTGCTCCTGCTCAAGGTCGGTGTCGGTTATGCAGGTTGTGGGGGGGGGCTCGCGAACAGAAATATCTGACTGAAGCGTCTCTATTTTTACTTTCCCTAGAAAATATTATAGTTCGGCTAGGTCTTGGGACGTCAAAAGTGTGTCTATACTTTTTCTCTCGATGATATCGATATTTGGCTTCGATTGATTCTTTTCGGCAATATCAATACTTCTCTTAAGGGGGCAGTTTTTTCACTTTTTTTCTTTATATTGCAATTTTTTTTAATGTGAATAACATCTATGCTTGGAGTAATTCTGATGGAATTCGGAGCGTTACGAAAAATGCAAACACTTTAACGCTTACATCTTGGAACCTAATGGACAAAAATGTAAATAATTTTTTCTTGTTTTGTCGGATATAGGGTACAGATTATGAATTTATAAAAATAATTTCAATATTTTAATACTTTGAACTTTTTTTTTGTTTTGAAAAATCTTTCTCTAGTCTGAGCGAGTGTTTTTTTTTTTTTTTTTTTTTTTTTTTTCATTTTTCTTACTTTCACTCGAAATATCTTCGAAAACAGATATAAATAGTAAGCAACAAAAATATGTATTAGGAAATCTAGTTCCTAGATCGATATATATATATATTTAAATAGCTTTTATAGTTTTCGAGTAATCGTCTAGTCAAGTTAAAAAAGATTGAAAATTTTCCGTTTTTCAAATTTCTAATGCTTATATTTTAAAAACTGAAAGTGTTAGCTATAAACAATAAGCAATAATTTGTACCTCTTGGAAAACCCTATAAGTGTATATAAATAGATTTTCGATAGAGCTCTTAGTTTTCAAAATGCAGTGGTTATAATTTTGATATTTTAGTAGTAACCTGAGTTTTCCAATGAGTGGGAAAGTTGAAATATTTAAAATGCTACGATTGTTGCAGCTCAATCTGTTTGCTTACTCCTTGACGAAATGCTGGTGCATAAGTAAAATATATACATTTCTTTTTTTTAAATAGGAAGTTAAATGAACTTTGGAATTTAAAAAATATTTAATAATTGATGAGGTCTGAACAGAATAGATCGAAATATACGTATAAATTTATAGGTTAATGTAACATCTCGTCAGATATATTGTATAAGTTTAATTTATACACCAAAAAGCAAGTTAGTAAGGTAATTTTACATTTTGACGTGAAGTGTATGGTTGGAGTATTCAGATGAAATTGGGGCGAAAACTAAAAGTGCTAGCTAGCTATCTATATACAGTTAGATGGTGGTTTATAGTGCTTTGAAAGTCTATAAGCGAAACAAATGAGTCTCAAAAATTCGTATAAATGTATTGAACTTCACTGGAGTTTTATGTTACGAAGTGTTATTCACACCGAGCCATTTCGGCTGCATCGGACTGGAGCCACTGCCGATATATATATATAAATTATTAAATCCAAAGTTAGAATGTATGTAGTAACTCATAATACACTATTCCAAAATTTTCTACAAAATATATATATATATATATTTAATTTTTTTTTTTTTT
Source organism: Amaurobius ferox (assembly GCA_951213105.1). NCBI lineage: Eukaryota > Metazoa > Arthropoda > Arachnida > Araneae > Amaurobiidae > Amaurobius > Amaurobius ferox. The sequence continues at coordinate 108,057,139 of OX578151.1, forward strand.
AATTTAAGGATAACAAGAAATTGTAACGAGTGATTTTTTTTTTAATTTAAAAAGTGCTTAAATTAGATATAACAAAATATTTTGCCAAATGAATTATGAAGTTAAATTAAATTAGATATTAACTAGGTGGATAGATATTAACTTGAGTTGAACTAAAGGAACTAAGGAGTGAAACTAAAGGAACTATGAATTGGAATTAAAGGATTTATGAATTGGAACTAAATGGAATATGAAGTGGAACTGAATGGAATATGGAGTGAAATTAAAGGAACTACGAATTGGAATTAAAGGATCTATGAATTGGAACTAAATGGAATATGAAGTGGAACTGAATGGTATATGGAGTGGAACTAAAGGGACTACGAATTGGAATTAAAGAATCTATGAATTGGAACTAAATGGAATATGAAGTGGAACTGAATGGTATATGGAGTGGAACTAAAGGAACTACGAATTGGAATTAAAGGATCTATGAATTGGAATTAAATGGAATATGAAGTGGAACTGAATGGTATATGGAGTGGAACTAAAGGAACTACGAATTGGAATTAAAGGATCTATGAATTGGAACTAAATGGAATATGAAGTGGAACTGAATGGTATATGGAGTGGAACTAAAGGAACTACGAATTGGAATTAAAGGATCTATGAATTGGAACTAAATGGAATATGAAGTGGAACTGAATGGTATATGGAGTGGAACTAAAGGAACTACGAATTGGAATTAAAGGATCTATGAATTGGAACTAAATGGAATATGAAGTGGAACTGAATGGTATATGGAGTGGAACTAAAGGAACTACGAATTGGAATTAAAGGATCTATGAATTGGAACTAAATGGAATATGAAGTGGAATTAAATGGAATATGAATGTGTGAGAAAGTAGAGTGAAGACTTAAATTCAAAATATTCTTATTCCATTTTTCGTAAGATGAAAGAGAAGCCAGCCGCAGGTTGCCGACTCCTAGTCTAAACCAGACGTTTTTCTTTCAAGATGAAGGGGATATTTTCCAAGAATACTATCCAAACAGATCATTCCCCATAATCTCTAGAGATGCCAAAACTGATTACTAGTTTCAAATCCTGACGAATCACCATTATGATGATTAATGGAATCGTTATTACAGGCATAATAGGAGACCTGAAATGTTGGTCTCCGGTAGGTCTCCTTTAAAGTTTTAAGATCGGTCATTCTTAAAAGTCACTAGTTTGCGAACTGGTTCTGCAAATACGGTGCACAAAGCGTTTGGTAATGTATACAAAAGAATCTGATGTGGATAACACATGACTTTCCCTACATAGCGCAATGACATTACTTCTTTCACAGCGAAATAGTTATATACCAGATCCATGGAACCATGTTTTTAGCGTCGAATCGCACATTAACATTGGGCGTTTTTTCAATGATAGTATGTAAAACTATTTCAAAGTACACGATTAATTTATGCATCGAGCAAATCTCACTTGGCAATGAAAAAATGGTTTACCGTCCACCAATCAATATAGTCCATATATTAAACGATTTTAATAATTAGAAACTAATATTTTATTATATAAAATCGATGATTTGACTTCCAAAGTTTTAAAATTCAAATTCTAATTATGTTTCTCACGTCAATAATGTACTTAACTTTTCGCTATCTAATTTGGAAAGGCGAATCTAGTTATTATGACAACCATTTAATCATCGTACATAAAATCGCCAACTATGCTAATCTAGTATTATGACAGCCATCTAATCATCGCACATACAGTCGCCAAATATACGAATCTAGTTATTATGACAACCATCTAATCATCGAACATAAAGTCGCCAAATATGCGAATCTAGTTATTATGACGACCATCGTACATAAAGCCGCCAAATATGTTTATCAATAAATAAAGTCATACCACAGTGTTATTGGCGCTGAACTAATATACCGTGAATTGAAATTTGGAGCTTTTAGCGACTTGATTGATGAAAATAAAATCATTAAATAATTTAATTATATTCACGTGCAGAATCCACATGAAAATGCAGCATTTAATTAATTAATTAAGGAATTTGGCTGTTCAGCTATTTTCGATACGTAGCCATATATAATTTAATGATATTTTTGAAAAAGTTAATCCTTGATAAGAAATGCCGAAGGGAGGAAGGGATGAATGCCATTCGTTAATTAACTTGGTATTCTCGTCTGACATACGGCATTAAAGAAATGCGAATAGCTATTAATTTTGAATAAAGGGCAATTTAGAAATAAAATAAATCTGACGTGGGCAGCACATGACTTTCCTTATGTAATGTAATGAATATACTTCTTTCACAGTGGTAAAAAAAATCTGATGTGGGCAACACCTGACTTTCCTTATATAATGCAATGAATTTACTACTTTTAAAAAAATGTTATTTTTATAGTAAATACTTATATTCCTTCCAAAATATTGAATTTTCTTCATTTAGTCGTTATTTTCATTGATTTAGAGTCATTTTTATCAATTTGGCGAGATTTTTGTTAATTTGGCAACATTTACAAGTGTCGCCAAGTTGGCGACATTCCATTAAATTCGTTGCCAAAATCTCGTCAAGCGTTATGGACGGAGAAATAAGTTATTCTTACAGCAGATAAATGACTATTGGCGTTCAAATGCAAAAGTATTACTCAAAGTACCTTTTCTCGTGAATGGAACGAGTTAGATCCACGAGAATGATGTCACCCAATTTATCGCATGATATTACATATGAAAAGTGAACATGTTTCTCAACAGTTAATATTTTTTTTTAATTTATGGGATTTTTTTTGATAAATTTATTTGAAAAATGTGCAATATCACGAGAACGGTTCATGCTAGCGTTCTAAAATTTATGTCAATCGTTTTCTAAGGAAAAATTACATAAGATATGTCTATTTGCGTAACTTTATTAAAGGTTTTAATTTTTTGAGGATTTTTTCAAAATTTCACTCGAAAATTTAACGGGGTTCTGAACATTCGATTGTGTTTCTAAAACAATAGGCTTCTAGTATTCATGGATTGTGATTTTTGTACCAAGCTTCATTCGAATCGCTCCATTCGTTCGTGAGATATCGTCTCCGCAAATTCACTGACACACACACACACACACAGACATCACCTCAAAAATGTTCGATTCGTGATCAGGGATGCTTGAAACGTGCTCACCCGTCGAAAACTCGAATTCGAAATTTCGACCCCGTCACAATACTTTCCTTATACATTATGTATATAAGGAAAGTAATTATGTATAAGATCCACGGCGCAGTGTTTTTAACGTTAATTTGCGCATTTGCCTCTTTTCCGGATGGCAACTTATGAAAAGAGAAATGGGACTGTTCCTCTTTTGGACTTCGGGTTTGTTGGTTCTCTTGCACTGATGAAGGGGATCCAGCGTATCCTCGAAACAGCTGTATGCTGTAATACATTGCTAAAGTGTATTTTTATGGTTCTATGTATGGTTTGGGTATCTCTAGATGGAATCGGAGCGGTATGAAAACTGTAAGCACTTTAGACACAGAATATCTCAGAACCAAATAGATAAAAGGGTAAATAATTTTTACTTTCTTTGTCAAAAATAAGGTTCTGTTTATGAATATATAAAAATAATTTCGTTATTTTAATATGTTGAAATGTTTCTTTTATTTCGAAAAAAAAATTTTTTTTTTTATCTGAGCGAGTTTTTGCCTCACTTTTCTAGATTCTACTCGAAATATCTTCTAAACGGAAAAAGATAGATATAAACAGTAAACGACAAAAATGTTCAGGAGAAATCCAGTTTCTAGAGTAATAAATTTTTTTTTATACAAAGCTGTTATAGTGTTCCAGGAATATTTTTGTCAAATTGAAGAAGATTGAAAATTTTCCTTTTTTCAGGTTTATAATGCTTATAACTTATGCTTATAATACTTATAAATGCCAAAAGTGATAACTAACACTAAGAACTATAAGAAGTAATTTGTAGCCCTTTAACCTTTTGCTTACGGATGGGACAGCGTCAACCCCAAGCGAAGAACCTCCCCAAAAGACAGGTATTTGACGTACCCTATCCCAAACAGTTCGATCCCTTTTTGCAGGCATTGGCGTCAAGGGGGATCGAACTGTTTGGGATAGGGTAATGTCAAATACCTGTCTTTTGGGGAGGTTCTTCGTTTAGGACTGACGCTGTCCCACCGTAAGAAAAAGGTTAAAAGCTCTGCAAGGATATATAATTGGACTTAGGATCAGTTATTTTTAGTTTTTGAAATAACAGTGCTTATAATTTTGATTATTTTGAATTATTTTGAAAATGTGACTCTCATTTCGAAATTTTAATATTTAGAAAATGTCTAAAGACGTAAACCACCCACAAAGAAAGAAACATTTCAGCTCCATCGGACTGGAATTACTGCCTTTTATTTTTCATCCTTTTCCACTTTCCCTTTCAAGTGCTATGGGAACTCCTAGGGTTTCTTCTCAGACGTGGTGTGCGGAGACATCTGGAAAAGAGGGAGAAATGAAGACTTCTGCGTCAACGGAAATGACTTTCTCGATTTTGCCATGAACAAACAGTGCGAACGCAATGATGAAGGGGGCAAATGCTCCCTGTGTTTAAAACGTTCCATTAAAACATACTGTTGCTATCTCTCACTTTAATAACTACCTACGATACATATTACGAGGCAAATGTTAATTACAGTAAAAATTTCAACTGTCTGATTTTGGTTCATTTTCACGCTCTGGCAGCGGTTCAACCAGAAATTTTAGTCCCTTGAGCAAAATATGTAAAAGGGGCTACCAAAATTTTGGTTTGACCCCCGAAAATAAAAACGTTTAAAAACATTATTTTATTTCGGTGCCTTCCATGGAAAAAAAAAAGGAGTTCTGGCTCTCAAAAATAAAAGCTTTTAAGAATGTTCTTTTATTTTGGAAACCGTTTTCACTAGTGAAAAAATTTTAAATTTTTGTTATTTTATTTAATTTCTCTTCTATTTCTTCCGCTCCTCTGTTTTATATTAATTTATTATTTATTTATTTTTTTAAAGTTTCACCGGTTTTACTTCAATTGTCATCGATAGGCAATCGTAATCGAATGAAAATTATTTTGAAACGTGGTGAAACAGGAGTTTGAGATGCAGGAGTTTTGGAGGATGTTGGACAGGAGTTTTGGAGGATGTTGGACAGGAGTTTTGGAGGATGTTGGATAGGAGTTTCGGAGGATGTTGGACAGGAGTTTTGAAGGATGTTGGACAGGAGTTTGATTCAATGCTTCTGTTTGTATTAAAAAAATGAGTTAGAACTTTAAGGCTAATTACGCTTCGTGCGCTATTTCCAGCTGTGATGTGGAGCCCCTATCGTTAAACGCACGCACGCATGTTTGGCCCCGTCCTGGCTCCCTCTTCGCGCTTGATAGGACCTCGCGTTTTAAATATTTTTATTTATGTTTAACAAGCAAGGGACACAATTGTTTTCGTGTTTTTCATAAAAATCAGTTTTATGAGTCTTAAATAACTTAATGCGGAAAATTGTTATAATAAAAATAAAATATTTTTAGTTTTCAATAAAATTTTTGAGGACAAAATTGTTGCGTCTTCATGTGCGCCGCAAATATCACCGTTTACTCGCTGACCCCCTGTTTCTTATGCGCACTTAATCGTCGCTTAACTGCGCGTAATACTAGTTGCGACACTGCATTTTGCGCATCCTTGAACACGAAATAACTATTTTTAAATATCAGCCTGTTTTTGAGTCTATAAAGCTTGAACAAATGGATCAATTCAAATTCAATTTCGTACGATTATTTTAATTGATAAACATAAAAAGTCTATTTACTTTTCCCATTGGATCAGGGAACGCTCTTCAATAAAAGTCCATGCGCTGATGATGCAGCTGGAAAGATTTTTCTTTTTCATTTTCGATTTGAAATATTTTCAAATTTGAAATGCCTTCTCAATCTTCATTTAAAATGGCAAAATTAAAATTCAAATATCGTGAGAACGGTTCAACCTAATGGGGGCTCTATTTGTTTTATTATAAAAATTATGGTTAAAACAGACATTTAATTAACTGTTTAATCACTTTAATTTGTTTATTTTAGCAGTTTTTCCTCAATTTTTACCGGCGCCTTTTTGTCAAGATAAAGCCTATTCTATCTTTTCTAATTGTGCCAAAATCTAATCAGCACCAGCACCAGGGTAATGCATATAGATGAATTCTACATCATTTTAAAAACAGTGATTTCGCATTTTCAATAGCACCAAAAAAATGTATCAATCTGTCAAAAACTCTGATTCCAATTTTCAACCCAATTCAAATACTTTAAAATCTGATGAAAAATCTGAAAAAAAAATCTGAAAAAAAAAAAAAAATCTGATGTAATGTGGGCAGTACATGGCTTTCTCTAGAAACTTAAACTCATTTTTAACACTTTCCAATATAGTTGAAAAGAATTTATGACTTTGTTCATTCATTCTGTCTGTCTGTATGTATGTCCGTTCGCACGATAACTGACTAAATGGCACGATAACTGACTAACTGACAAAATGACTCACCTAATTTTTCAAACATTTTTTAAGCGAAGTTACAATTCACAAATTGTTTCGATAATTTGGCAAAATATTCAAATTATCCCATAAAATACATAAAACAAATTTCAGTAAAATATGTTTGGTAGTTTTTTAAATAAAAATTAAAATAATAATTACACCTTTGATATATGAAGAGATTACGGGACCCAATGCAACATAAAATGCCATTTATTTTTCTTCAAGATCGTGATTTTTAAGGATTTTTTAAATTTATATTTAGTGTTGCATCCGTCCTAAAACCGTTTTATTTTTGCGTATTTTCTGTGCATCTATATTCTGTGCCAAAACGATTACAATATTTTTGAGTTTAAATGATCATCAAACTTTGATTATTTCTGCAACGAAGCCTAATTTTAATAGATGCAGAATGCAAACAAATCAAGTGTAAGATGAGTTGCATAAGAACTGCTGATTTTTTTCACGGCAAATTATTTACCTCTGGAGTCTGGAATATAAGTGATATGAATGAAATATTCATTAATTTTACATAGAGAAGCAGACGATTTTATAGCATTACTTTTTTGATGAAGTTTTAAGTTTCCAAGTAAAATGAATTATTATAGTATTGTGATAATTAAAATAAATATATCAGCGCTGAATGTATCGCAATTTAGAGATATTTAAATAAAATTGCATTTCAGTTGGAAAGTATTTCATAATCGATGCTTTATACATGATTGATCTTTCTTGTTTCTCCATCATCCGTTACATTGAGTTTTATTGCCCCAAATGACACGTTTACATATTTGATATGACATCCAATTTGTAGTTTTAATGTATTTTCCTTTTATTTGACAACCTGAGCGCATTTTAAAGCGTAGCACATTCCTCAAAATGACAAAAGAACTTAAACATCTTGAGAGCCTGTGATCTAAGTGTAATGAGCTTGGTTTTATTCATTTCGTTATCGAAAATTACGTATTATACAAGCATTTAAGTAATGCATTTCAACATATTTAGTTTCGTATTTCAGATTTTGGTGACCGTTTCACAATAGAATAATAATAATAAAAAAAAATCGATTCTTTTTTTCCGAGCCGTGCTAAAATCCAATCAGCACCAGGGTACCACAAGTGATTTATACAAGCCAGTATTCGTGAAATTTCCAGAAACATTTTTTGAGAGAGAGTGGATACGTACATTGTACAAACACATACCCCCCCCCCTACACACACACACACGGCAAGCTAAAAATGGTAGATTGATGTTCTTGCGTGTTTCTTAACCGCCGGGGCCGGTATTGCGAGAGATTCAGATTCTCCGGGATTTTGTTGTTTAAGTTTTCTAAACATTTTTTAATAAATATTTCATAGTGGAAATAATCTAAGGAGCATAATATTCGCGAATGTGTTCAGGACTAGAACGCCCAAACAACATGTGTGTAGCAAAAGTCAGTGACCAAACCGCATTTAACTACTTAGCGGACTTCTATGGTGAATAACAATGGATAAATATTACTTTCCCTGCAATACATGGTAATATAAAAGGAAAGTATTGGAATCATGTCGAATATCGCAATTGGAGTTTTCGACAGATCTACACGATTTGGAACCTCTAGAACACGAAAACACTATTTTTAGCATGACGTCTCTGTGTGTGTCTGTGTGCATGTGTGTTTGTGTGTCTGTCTCTGCAATGTATGTATCCACTCTAACTCAAAAACTAATGGACTGAATTTCATAAAATTTGGTAGGTAAGTCATTTGTGTGTGACCCTGGTGCTGAATAGTTTTTGGTACGATTCAGGAGAAAAGAACTCGCCTTTTTTTGCGAAATGGCCCGCAAAAGTTACCTGTATCCACTCTAGTTGAAAAACTTATGGATCAAATTTTACAAAATTTGGTATATAAGTCACCTGTGGGTTACCCTGGTGCTGATTAGATTTTGGTATGACTCGGAAAAAATAACCTGCCTTTCTCTGCGAAATGGCCCGCAAAAATCGTCAAAATCTAAAATAATAAATTACTTATGCTCAAATATATCTATTAAATGCTTGTTTTATACGTAATTTTTGACGAAGAACAGAATACGACCAACCTCATTACTCTAGAACTGACCGTTCTTGAGATATTTGAGCTTTTTCGCATTTTTACTACGTCGCCTTTAGAAAAAATATCTAGTTACCAAATAAAAACAAACATTGAATTAAAAGAGCAAATTCAGTGTTATTTTGTGCAATTAAACTCAAGTTAATGAATTAAAGAAATAAAGAAAAAATTAATTTGACTCTGCAGGGAAAGTCATGTGCTGGCCACATCAGATTTTTTTTCTCTCTCAATACCGTTTAGCACAAACTAATTCAATGTTGTTGGCTTGAGAAAATTACAATATGCTACACGATTTCATGAATTCAGTGATTAATAACTTATTTAAATGTAATTTTATAATATGTATACGGTGTGGCATATTTGTCAATATGCCACACCGTATACATAAATGTACTAATACGCTTTATAATTGTGCCATGATTAATTATTAATATTTATTTAATGTATGAACTTTAAAAAAAAAACCTAGAAAAGTATTTACAAGTAAACATGTTGGGACTGGGCCTTCGTCGTATAAAATAAGAATTTACAGGGCCACGGTCTCACAAAAGTTGAGGAGCATTGTTCTAGAGTTCTCCAAATGAGCAGATATATCAAAAATTCAGAGTTCCGATTTTTGACCCCATATTGTAATACTTTTCCTATTACCATGTAATGCAGAGAAGATAAAATTTAAAAAAAAAAAAAAATCATATCCGAAAAAAATAAATCTTTATTTATTTAGTCACCATTAGAGCGAATGGATTTTTGCAGACGTCATCATTGACGTAATCCAGTCCGCAAACGTTCTAAAATTAGATGTCGGCTTATTTTAGCAAATCGGAGTCAATACGGATAACGTTCAATCTCAGCGATAAAGACACTCTCAGACGGCATAGAAATTCAATTTATCGATGGAAACGTTAGAGAGATTAATCGAAATCGAGAACATTTATACCAATGTTGATATTGACTCATTTAATGTTTAATGTCAGCAGTAATCTGGTTTTCTTATGAATCTCTGTGCCTTCCAGAGTCCACTTCAAAGATGGCCAATACAAAGATTCGTGGTTTGGTTCCCGGTTGCGGCAGCAAGATTCTTTACAATGGCGCCTGAACAAATCAAGCCTGTACGTTAGTCCAAAGATGGCGGAAGTCTGAAAGTGACCCAAGTAAAACTAGCACGGATTCAAGTGGACTCTAGTATATTAGCGCCGATTTCAAATCGGGAGGTCATCGACCACGCAGGAAATTAATCTGGAGGATAGAAATAGCATCAGGAATCTAACCTGAGGTCAAAATAGCAGGAAGTGGTCAGTTATATTGTAATTGGCATGTCAATCTGACATTAGAGGGGGGCGAATCCAGAGTCCACTTCATAAATAATCTTGCAATTCCGTCCCAGTAGCTCAACGGTAGAGCGTCGGCTGGCCAGTAAGAAGATCCGTGATTCGATTCCCAGTTGGGACAGAAAGGTTCTTTAAAACTTTGAAGCAAGTAAATATAGTGTAATGTGGGAATTACTTACTATATTCTCGCACAAAATTCATACGTACGTCTTAGTCATGAGTGAAAAATTCGAAATTTATCACGCCACATTTTGAAGAATTTCAAAGATATTAAAACTGATGGATTGAAACGATTTTCCTTACAGTACATAGGAATGCATAAGAAAAAAAATCTGATGTGGGCAGCACATAACTTTCCTTGCAGATTTATATCCACGTTCTTTTTATTTTAATTAAATTTAATTCATTTTTAATTCAATTTTCGTTCTCATTTGGTAACTAGACTTATTTTCAAAGATAGTGTAGAAAAAATACGAAAAAACTAAAATATCTCGAGAACGGCTAGTCCTAGCGTAATGGGGTTGGCCTTATTCTTTTCATCGTTAAAAATTACGTATAAAACAAGCATTTAATGGATATATTTGAGCATACGTAGTTTTTTATTTTAGATTTTGACAATTTTTGCGAGCCATTTTGCAAGAAAAGGCAGGTTATTTTTTTCGGAATCATATCAAAATCTAATCAGCACCAAGGTGACCCACATGCGACTTATCTACCGCATTTTGTGAAATTCGGTCCATTAGTTTTTCAGCTAGAGGGGATACAAACTTTTGCTGGCCATTTCGCAAAAAAATGCGGGTTCTTTTATTCCGAATCGTACCTAAAACTAATCAGCACCCGATTCGCCCACAAGTGACTTACCTAACAAATTTTGTGAAATTAGGTCAATTAGTTTTTTAGTTAGAGTGGATACAAAATCTGCAGAGACAGACAGACAGACAGATACACAGACACACACACAGACGTCACGCTAAAAATAGTTTTTTCGTATTCTAAAGTTCTCGAAATGCGTAGATCCATCGAAAACTTGAGTTGCGATTTTCGGCATGATTCCAATACTTTCTCTATACATTACCATGTATTGCATGAAAAGTAATATTCAAATAAGGTCTAAAATTGAAACTCGAATTTTCAACGGATCTACGTATTTCAGGCACTGTAGAACATATGCATAAACACTTTTTAACATGACTTCTATGTGTGTGTAAGTGCGAACGTGTGTGTGTGTGTGTGTCTGTTTGTGTCTCTGTGTGTGTGTATCCACTCTAACTCACAAACCATGAGTGAAATTTTCACAAAATTTGAGGGAAAAGTCACTTATAAGTTACTCTGGTGCCGATTATATTTTGGCATGATTAGAAAATCAGAACCCGCCTTTTGTGCGAAATGACCTGTAAAATTCGTCTAAATCTGAAATATAAAAATAAATATGCTGAAATGTATTCATTAAATGCTTGTTTTATATATATATTTTGTTAAGACGAAACGAATTAAGAACAACCCCATTGCTTTAGGACGAAACGTTAACCGAAATATTTTAGTCATTTGGCATTTTTGCAACGCCGCCTTTGAAAATACGTTCAGTTGCCAAATGAAAATGAAAATTGAAGTAAGACTGTAATTTTAGTGAAATTTCAAATAAGGATCCGTGTTATTTTGTGTAATTAAACCGAATTTAATGCTGTGTGAAAAAAAGAAAATTAATTTGAGTCTTTAGGTAAACTCATATGAGTCCCACATCAGATTTTTATTAACACTTTACAACAAAGTTGAAAAGTGTTTATGACTTTGTTCATTCTGTCTGTCTGTCTGTCCGTTAGCACGATAACTGCCGTAATGACTTAATCAAAATGAAATTTTAGCATGTTGTTCAGACGGTCTGTAGGACCTATGGGAATATAAATGAATAATATCACACAATTAGTTTTGGATTGAACCCGGGTTGAAAAAATGAAATACATTGAACCCTATGGGACCTAATTTTTCAAACATTTTTTAAGCGGATTTAAAATTCACAAATTGCTTCGAAAATTGTAGGTAATATTCAAATTATTCCATAATATATATATATATATATATATATATATATATATGTATATATATATAAAAAAAATCAAAATATATTCAGTAGTTTTTTAAATAAAAATTAAAATAATAATTACACCTCTTATATGAAGCGATCACGTGACCATATGAAAAGATCACGTGACCCACTTCAAAATGAAATATGGCATCCATCTTGTCTCAAAATCGTGATTTTTAAAGTTCTTTTTAATTCATATTGAGTGTTGTATTCGTCCTAAAACCGCTTTATTTTTGCTTAAATTCTGTGCATCTACATACTGAAACAACGCAATGATAATATATTTGACTTTAAATGATCATCCAAATTTGATTATTTCTACAACGAAGCCTATTTTTCACTTATGCACAGCAAAATATAAACAGCAAAATATGTAGGATGAGTTGCATAAGAATTGTTGTATTTTTTTAACGCAAAAGTATTTAGCTCATGGAGTCTGCATAGCTGATATGAATGAAATATTCATTGATTTTACAGCGAGAAAGACGATTTTCTTCGATGAAGTTTTAAGCATAGAGTTTAATTACTTGTAGCTCCATGGTATTAAGTTTTTAATAAAATAAATTATTTTAGTACTGTGATGAATGAAATGATTGGGAAAATGTTATGAATGAAATGCTGCTTTTATAGAGAGAGCCAGGCGTGTTATTTTTTCTATAACGTCATTTGAACGAATGTCAGTTGTTTTCGATGAAGTTTTCAAATATAATAAATAATTGTAGTATTATAATGATTTTAAAAATATGACTGAGGAATGTATCGCATTTTAGAGATGTTTAAACCAGGCAATTTATATTTCAATGCCGTCATTTGAATGAAGTTCATTTTCTTCGATGAAGGTTTAAGTTTTCAAATATAATAAATTAATGTAGTATTGTGATAAGATTTAAAATATTACTTAGGAATGTATTGCATTTTAGAGATGTTTAAATAAAATTGCATTGCAGTTGGAAAGTGTTTCATAATCAATGCTTTAAGCATGATTGATCTTTCTTGTTTAAAAGATAATAACGTAGGCGATCAAGAACATTGTAAGTAGCAAAGAATGTATAGTATTTGCAAATTTATTTAGATGTATAAGTTTTCAAATGTAAAAACATTTTACTTATATTTAAAAATAAAAAAATGCATTATTTATATTTAGAAATAAAATATATATATATATATATTTATATGCAGTTCTTTATTCATTTTAATGCGTTTTTTTAGCAGTTTCAACATTGTTATTTTCATGTTGTTTTTTTTAATTAAAAAAATCTGATGATCAAAAACTTTCGAGTGAAATTTTGAAAAAAATCATCAAAAAATCAACACTTTTAATAAAGTTACGCAAATAGACATTTCTTATGTAATTTTTCATTAGAAAACGATTGACGAAAACTCGAAAACTCGAGTTGCGATTACGATTTTCGGCACGATTCCAATACTTTCCCTATACATTACCATGTATTGCAGGGAAAGTAAAAAGAGGTTTCGGAAAACGGAGGGCCCTTTCTTTAGTGAATCTCTATGAAAGTCAATAGGCATCTCTCTCATCTTTACCAATTAACATAAATACGCAAAATTTCATTAAAAATAAACCAAATTTGGTTAATTAAAATGTATACGCTATAACAAAAAAATCGACGCACCAAGAAGGAGTTGTCCGATTGTAATGAAATTTAGTATGCAAAGACATTTAGAGCGAACATGCAAATGAATAAAATTTGGTGTCCAAAGAATAAAGAGTGGGAGCTCCAGCGCATCGCAACTGCACATTCAGCAGGTGTATATAAAGAGCTATTCCGAATATGTGGTCAAAATTTCTGTTGCATTTCGATTGCGGATATCTTACGTCTTTGCTAGTCATTTCTGGCACACTGACAGCACAGCGGTGCGTAGACAACATTCTATGACCGGCTGTGTTACCGTTCCTTTTGCGACACCCCGGACTTGCTTTTCAACAAGATAATGCCCGGCCGCACACGGCACGTGTTGCTATGAATTGTCTTCAAACTTGCCCAACACTTACTTGGCCAGCTAGGTCTCCTGACCACCTCTCTCCTATAGAACACATTTGGGACTTTATGGGAAAGCGATTGCAACCATCCCGGAATGTTGACGATTTAGCCCGACAGTTGGGAGACAATTTGGCAAGACCTTCCGCAGGACACCATCCGTCAACTTTATCAGTCTATGCCATGCCGGGTGACATCTTGCATCCAGGCCAGAGATGGACCAACGCCTTATTGACTTCCTCCCTTTGTATACAATCAAACTCTAAATCATTAAATTGTTCTGAAATTTTTATCGTTTCTTTTTCTATGTATGTTCTTCACATCCACTACTTTTAACATTTTACAACAAAGTTGAAAAGTGTTTATGACTTTGTTCATTCTGTCTGTCTGTCTGTCTGTCTGTCTATCTGTCCGTTAGCACGATAACTGCCGTAAAAATGACTTAATCAAAATGAAATTTTAGTATGTTGTTCAGACGGTCTGTAGAATCTATGGGAATATAAATGAATAATATTACCCAATTAGTTTTGGATTGAACCCGGGTCGAAAAAATGAAATACATTGAGCCCTATGGGACCTAATTTTTCAAACATTTTTTAAGCGGATTTAAAATTCACAAATTGCTTCGAAAATTTTAGGTAATATTCAAATTGTTCCATAAAATATATAAAAAAAAATTCAGCGAAATATATTCAGTAGTTTTTAAAATAAAAATAAAAATAATAATTACACCTCTTATATGAAGCGATCACGTGACCATGATATGAAACGATCACATGACCCACTTCAAAATGATATATGGCATCCATCTTGTTTCAAAATCGTGATTTTTTTAAGTTCTTTTTAATTCATATTGAGAGTTGTATCCGTCCTAAAACTACTTTATTTTTGCTTAAATTCTGTGCATCTACATACTGAAACAACGCAATGACAATATATTTGAGTTTAAATGCTCATCTAAATTTGATTATTTCTACAACTGAGCCTATTTTTCACCTATGTAAAATGTAAACAGCAAAATATATAGAATAAGTTGTATTAGAATTCCTGTATTTTTTTAACACAAAATAATTTAGTCCATGGAGTCTGCATGGCTGATATGAATGAAATATTAATTGATTTCATAATGAGAAGGACGATTTTTTTCGATGAAGTTTCAAGCATAGAGTTTAATTTTTTGTAGCTCCATGGTCTTAAACAAAATGTTTAAATAAAATAAATTACTATAGTATTGTGATGAATGAAATGAATGGGAGAAAGTTATGAATGAAATCCAGTTTTTATAGAGAGATCCAGGCGTGTTATTTTTTCTATGACGTCATTTGAATTAATTTCAGTTGTTTTCGATGAAGTTTTCAAATATAATAAATTATCTTAGTATTATGATAATTCTAAAACTATTACCGAGGAATGTATAACATTTTAGAGATGTTTAAACCAGGCAATTTATATTTCAATGCCGTCATTTTAATGAAGTTCATTTTTTTCGATGAAGGTTTAAGTTTTCAAATATAATAAATTAATGCAGTATTGTGATAAGTTTCAAAATATTACCGAGGAATGTATTGCATTTTAGACTTGTTTAAATAAAATTGCATTGAAGTTGGAAAGTGTTTCATAATCAATGCTTTAAGCATGATTGATCTTTCTTGTTTCATTTATTTTTTATTTTTTATAGAGTGTATTTTTTTTAAAAACACCATTAATGACATGCATAAAATTACAAGAGCAGAGCACTTTTGGACATTATTGCGTCCTTCATCAGAGACTTGATGAAGGACGCACTAATGTCCGAAAGCGATTTAATTAAACAAGTTTGGTTGTCTTTATTTTTAAAGTTTTTGCTAAATTGACGTTTTTCCATACAATTTTATGTAAAATTTCATTCGGATATTTCAATTTGTTCGAAAGATTTCGTGCCCATACAAACTCTCAAACACTGAAAAATATTGTTGATTATGTATTCAGGGATGCTATAAATATACAAATCCGAAAATATGGCATCCGACAATCTGTTTTCTTTAAAGGTATTGTGTACTGTGTGGAAAGTAAAAATAGATTAAAAGTGAACGTTCCAGCCCTGCTCCTAGCACCCCAATGTCTCTCCACCACGTAGATAAATAAGTTCATTGAATATGAAGATGAAGCTGGGGAGGACAGATTATTTTGGGAAAATGATGGGCGTGAACTATTTGCTGCTTCCATCAGGACGAATATTTAGCATTCGCCTCTTACCTGAGTTCAGGGCTGGATTACCCATAGGGGCAAGGAAGCCTAAAAAAAAATCCCTCCTCCTTCCGTGAAATTTGAAACAAGAAAGATCAATCATGCATAAAGCATTGATTATGAAGCACTTTCCAACTTCAATGCAATTTTATTTAAACATCTCTAAAATGCGATACATTCCTAGGTAATATTTTTCAAATTATCGCAATACTACATTAATATATTATATTTGAAAACCTAAAACTTCATCGAAAAAAATGAACTTCATTCAAATGACGGCATTGAAATATAAATTGCTTGGTTTAAATATCTCTAAAATGCGATACATTCCTCGGTAATATTTTGAAAATTATCATAATACTACAGTAATTTATTATATTTGAAAACAAATGAAATTTATTCAAATGACGTCATCGAAATATCACACGCCTGGCTCTCTCTATAAAAGCAGTATTTCATTCATAAATATTTTTCCATTCATTTCATTCATCACAATACCATGATAATTTATTTTATTTAAAAACTTAACACCAAGAAAGTACAAGTAATTAAACACTATGCTTAAAACTTCATCGAAAAAATCGTCCTTCTTTCTGTAAAATCAATAAATATTTCATTCATATCAGCTATATTGCAGACTCCATGAGCTAAATAATTTTGCGTTAAAGAAATGCAGCGGTTCTTATATAACTCATTCTACATATTTTGGTATTTACATTTTCCATAGGTGAAAATTAGGCTTCGTTGTAGAAATAATCAAATTTGGATGATCATTTAAACTCAAATAGATTGTAATTGCGTTGTTTCAGTATGTAGATGCACAGAATTTAAGCAAAAATAAAGCGGTTTTAGGACGGATACAACACTCAATATGAATTAAAAAGAACTTTAAAAATCACAATTTTGAGACAAGATGGATGCCATATTTCATTTTAAAGAGAGTCACGTGATATTTATCATATCATGGTCACGTGATCACTTCATATAAGAAGTGTAATAATTATTTTAATTTTTATTTAAAAAACTACTGAATATATTTTGTTGATAATTTAAATAAGATACTAATAATTTAATATAATAAGATAATTTACTTTTAAATTTAAAAATCTGATGTGGGCAGGACATGACTTTCCCTGCAGACTTATATTTACGTTCTCTTCATTTTAATTACATTTAATTCACTCTTAATTCAATTTTCGTTCTCATTTGGTAACTGGACTTATTTTCAAAGGTGGCGTAAAGAAAATACGAAAAACTAAAATATCTCGAGAACGGCTAGTCCTAGTTTAATGGGGTTGGTCTAATTCTTTTCATCATTAAAAATTACGTATATATATAACACAAGAATTTAATGGATATATTTAAGCATACGTAGGTTTTATTTTAGATTTTGACGATTTTGCGGCCGATTTCGCAAGAAAGGCTGGTTATTCTTTTCCGAATCGTACCAAAATCTAATAGCATCAGGGTGACCTACAAGTGACGTATCTACCGAATTTTGTTAAATTCGGTCCTTTAGTTTTTCAGTTAGAGTGGATACAGGCAATTTTTGCAAGCCATTTCGCAAAAAGAGACGGATTCTTTTATCCCGAATCGAACTAAAAACTAATCAGCACCAGGGCTACACCCAAGTGACTTATCTACCAAATTTTATGAAATTCGGTCCATTAGTTTTTGAGTTAGAGTGGATACATGCATTGCACAGACAGACAGACACATAGTCACATAGACACACACACAGACGTCACGCTAAAAATAGTTTTTTCACATTCTAGAGCTCTGGAAACGTGTAGATCCGTCGAAAACTCGAGTTGCGATTTTCGACATGATTCCAATACTTTCCCTATACATTACCATGTATTGCAGGGAAAGTAAATATCTGATGTGGGCAGCACATGACTTTTCCTGCAGACTTATATCCACGTTCTCTTTATTTAATTTAGTTTATTTCACTTTTAATTCAATTTTCGTTCTCATTCGGTAACCGGACTTATTTTCAAAGGTGGCGTAGAGAAAATACTAAAAAATTAAAATATCTGGAGAACGGCTAGTCCTAGTGTAATGGGGTTGGTCTTATTCTTTTCGTCGTTAAAAATTACGTATTAAACGAGCATTTAATGGATATATTTGAGTATACCGAGTTCTTTAGTTTAAATTTTGACGATTTTTGCGGGCCATTTCGCAAAAAAAGGTAGATTATTTTTTTCCGAATCGTACCAAAATCTAATCAGCACCAGGGTAACCCACAAGTGACTCATTTGTGAAATTTGGTCCTTTAGTTTTTCAGTTAGAGTGGATACAAGCTTTTGCGGGCCATTTCGCAAAAAAGGCGGGTACTTTTATTCCGAATCGTACCCAAAACTAGTCATCACCAGATTTGCCCACAAGTGACTTATCTTCCAAATTTTATGAAATTCGGTCCATTAGTTTTTTAGTTAGAGTGGATACAAAATCTGCACAGACAGACACACAGACGTCACGCTAAAAATGGTTTTTTCGTATTCTAGAGGTCTCGAAACGGGTAGATCCGTCGAAAACTCGAGTTGCGATTTTCGGCATGATTCCAATACTTTCCCTATACATTACAACGTATTGCAGGGAAAGTAAAAATACATATGCAGTATTGATTTTCAAAATATTTTAGATATTATAAAGATTTTATAAGACATTTTTTGAATAATCTGTCTCATGGGTTCAAATGATTACGATTATAGCGTGTTACCCTTCACTTTAAAGGGCTCGAAAAATATCTTTCGATTGATACTATACTTGACAATGTACCCCCGGGGCAAGGCCTGATTAGCGCACGAGTCTCCAGGACCACGGCCCTGGGCCCCCCCCCCAATTTGAAGGGGCCCCTAAATTTTGTATGTGATAAAAAATTAAAGCAGAAATATATTTTTTAATTCATTTAAAACTAGTAATTTATTAGTTTTTATTTTAAATTATAAAATATATTAATAGTTTTAAATATTATACATCCTTTAAAGTCTTAACATATTACTTTAAAATAAAAATTTGCAAGTACAATAGTTTCTATGATCACAAAAGGACCGTTGGGGATATGATCCAGTTCCCTCCCCCCCCCCCCCCTCTAAATTTGTTCTATTTTGATATTTTGTATGTGTTTGATATGCCGTGAATGTATGGGAGCCCCGAATTAACAACTGGCACTGAGCCCCACTTTGGCTTGATCAGGCCCTGGGGGGGGGGAGTAATTTGCCCTCCAAGGGGGGGGGTATTAATGACGCCACGTACAAAAAAATTGTATCGCAGCTATTTTTCACAACAATGATTGAAACTATTAAGCCTCGTGATTATTGAGCCATAATTAAACCCTTTTATGCATGATTGTGTCAAATTTTGTCCTAAGCTGCCATGTTAAAAAATTTAACGTTTCGAATAAATTTCGGAAGTTTTAGCTCGAATTTAAAGAAAAAAATAATCTAATTCTCGATTTTTCAATAAAAAAGCTGACTATAAAGTTTCGTGAAAATCTATTAATATTTGTGGCCGCTATCGTGTATATACATGAAATCGACCACAGGCATACAGACAGACAGACATCACTCCGAAAATAGTCAAAACGTTTTCAGGAGATCGTAGAACATATATTGGCTTCAAAACCTCGAATTCGAAAATTTTCGCGAAAACAATATTTTCCCCTAACTGTACTACATTACATAGTATAAGAAAGTAAAAATTTACAATTATAAAGGCATTTTTCAAAGCCCAAATATTCCAACAATAAAAGTTCCATTGTGTTTCATTCAGACGAGACATCATTCATTAAGTTTTCGATGGATGATTGGGGACTTTATAAGACTTTTACTAAACATACGTTACGCATATATGTTTTCAAATGGAAATTTTAATTAACGAAATTCAATTTTTGTACGATCCCGGAAATCTACGATTTCGCCGTTTCCTTTGATCGGGTCAAAGTGGTTTGTGTCTTTGACAATTTTTTCACGTCCAATTTTGGGTATTAGATTATTTATTTATTTATTATTTTTCTTTTTCAAAAAATTTTTAAATTAATAAGGAATAATTTGCTAACTGGAACTTTCTTTATAGAAGAAACAGTTAAATTTTTATAATATTTTACTAAAACGTGTTACGTGAACAAAACTGTCGTAGTCTGATAGTATATTCTATCTGAAGATTGGACTTAAATTGGAATCATGTGCCTATGACCAATCGTTCGAGTTGTGCAATTTTTTTTAAACACCCTGTTCACAATAACAGTACTCCAAAAGAAGAAACCTCGGTTTGTAACTCCTCACAAAACTTGCATACCTCGTATTAAATGCCTGCGTGTTAGTACCAGCATGTGTGCCAGCCCGTATCCAGAAGGGTGTGGGTGGAATACTTCACGCAAAAGAACATGCGCTGATGCAGCTGGAAGGTTTTTATTTTCCTGTTTTTTGTTTTCGATTTGAAATACCTGTTCAATCAATAGTAGTTCTACTCACGCATGCACACTGCGGTTTATTTTGTACTCACGCTTATTATGTTACACTCTCTCGTACTACTGTACAGAGGAAGAATATTAGATTCTTACTTTCCCTGCAATACATGGTAATATATAGGGAAAGTATTGAAATCATGCCGAAAATCGCAACTCGAGTTTTCGACGGATCTATACGTTTCGAGTCCTCTAGAATACGAAAAGTCCATTTTCAGCGTAACGTCTGTGTGTGTGTGTGTCTGTCTGTGCAATGTATGTATCCACACTAACTAAAAACCCACTGGACCGAATTTCATAAAATTTGGTAGGTAAGTCACTTGGGTGAGACCCTGGTGCTGATTAGTTTTTGGTAGGATTCATAAAAACAGAACCCGCCTTTTTTTGCAGAATGGCCCGTAAAAATTTCATGTATCCACTCCAGTTAAAATACTAATGGACCGAATTTCACAAAAATCGGTTGATAAGTCGCTTGTTGGTTACTCTGGTGCCGACTAACTCCACTCCATGATTATGCTGTTAAGGTCTATCTGCAAAGCAAGCGTCTCATGTTGAAACATGGTGCACCTGAAAAGAACCACAACTGTGAAATAAGGGTTTCACGTTGGGGGGTACAGCGGAAATTGAGTAGTCGTAAGTGTGTATTGCAAGTCAGTGTCGTAATTGTGTACTGCAAGTCAGTGTCGTAATTGTGTATTGCAAGGCAGTGTCATAATCGTGTATTGCAAGTCAGTGTCGAAATTGTGTACTGCAAGTCAGTGTCGAAATTGTGTACTGCAAGTCAGTGTCGTAATTGTGTATTGCAAGGCAGTGTCGTAATCGTGTATTGCAAGTCAGTGTCGAAGTGTGCATTGCAAGCCAGTGTCGTAAGTATGTATTGCAAGTCAGTGTCGTAAGTGTGTATTGCAAGTCAGTGTCGTAAGTGTGTATTGCAAGTCAATATCGTAAATGTGTATTGCAAGTCAGTGTGGTAAGTGTGTATTGCAAGTCAGTGTGGTAAGTGTGTATTGCAAGTCAGTGTCGTAAGTATGTATTGCAAGTCAGTGTCGTAATTGTGTATTGCAAGGCAGTGTAGTAATCGTGTATTGCAAGTCAGTGTCGAAGTGTCTATTGCAAGTCAGTGTCGTAAGTATGTACTGCAAGTCAGTGTCGTAAGTGTGTATTGCAAGTCAGTGTCGTAAGTGTGTATTGCACGTCAATGTCGTAAGTGTGTATTGCAAGCCAGTGTCGTAAGTATGTATTGCAAGTCAGTGTCGTAAGTGTGTATTGCAAGTCAGTGTCGTAAGTGTGTATTGCAAGTCAATATCGTAAATGTGTATTGCAAGTCAGTGTGGTAAGTGTGTATTGCAAGTCAGTGTGGTAAGTGTGTATTGCAAGTCAGTGTCGTAAGTATGTATTGCAAGTCAGTGTCGTAATTGTGTATTGCAAGGCAGTGTAGTAATCGTGTATTGCAAGTCAGTGTCGAAGTGTCTATTGCAAGTCAGTGTCGTAAGTATGTACTGCAAGTCAGTGTCGTAAGTGTGTATTGCAAGTCAGTGTCGTAAGTGTGTATTGCACGTCAATGTCGTAAGTGTGTATTGCAAGCCAGTGTCGTAAGTATGTATTGCAAGTCAGTGTCGTAAGTGTGTATTGCAAGTCAGTGTCGTAAGTGTGTATTGCAAGTCAATATCGTAAATGTGTATTGCAAGTCAGTGTGGTAAGTGTGTATTGCAAGTCAGTGTGGTAAGTGTGTAATGCAAGTCAGTGTCGTAAGTATGTATTGCAAGTCAGTGTCGTAATTGTGTATTGCAAGGCAGTGTAGTAATCGTGTATTGCAAGTCAGTGTCGAAGTGTCTATTGCAAGTCAGTGTCGTAAGTATGCACTGCAAGTCAGTGTCGTAAGTGTGTATTGCAAGTCAGTGTCGTAAGTGTGTATTGCACGTCAATGTCGTAAGTGTGTATTGCAAGTCAGTGTGGTAAGTGTGTATTGCAAGTCAGTGTAGTAAGTGTGTATTGCAAATCAAAGCGTCACAACTCTGGATCAGTTTAGTAACTATATATAAAGAGCAATATTCTGGAGTTCTACGTTGCGTATGGCATCAGATATTGAAAACAGAACTGGATATTGGACTCATTTTTAATTTATTTACAACAGTGGATATTATAAACGTGGAATACCTCTTTCTGTGTTATGGCTACGCAGACAATGATTGAATGTTGTATTATTCTATTATAATACATATCTCATGAATAAACCGTTTTTTTTTTTCCAATTATTTACGGGCAGAATGCCAGTGGGCCTTACTAGTTGTTATAAATAGTATTGATTTTATAGTCGAAGTATAGTAACACTCGGCGGTTTTTCGAATCAACCATTCCTTCCTTTTCTACGATTTATGCAACTGGCAGCTTTGCTCCATCTTATTACCTGAAAGAAATGGTGAAATTCAAATATTTCTCTCTCGGAGTTCTAGAAACTGTTGAGAATTTTATTCGAAGAACTCCCTTAAATGGGGCGAAGAAAAAACTGGGTGGAGTTCCAGAATTGTTCGATACTTATTCTAAGAATATTCTTCCAGATAAACATCATTTTCTTGCAGACGAGGAGAAGATAAAAATAGGAAGATTTCTCGTATTTGTTTTCCCTTTCCATGGGGGCTTTTAACTAATGAAATAACAGTAATGAACATTTAAGGTTCCACACATTTCTATGTTGTAAGGAAAGATATTCTTACTCAGCTCATGCAATTCGTCAGAGATTCACAATGTAAGAGATTAAGCTATTTTTCAAGCATTTGAAAATATTACATTTTTACTTTTCCTGAACATGCATGATGTATTATTTTCCCTACATATGTAGTACAATTTAGAGGGAAAGTTTTGTGACGGGGCTGAAGATTCGAATTCGAGTTTTCGACTAATTAACAGTTTTGATTACACCTGAACTTGAACCGAACGTTTCTGAGGCAGTGCTTCTTTCAGAACTTTTTGGTCGGGGAGGTGAACGAAACTTTAGGGGGGGGGGGGGGGTGACAAATTTCTATTTGCCATATATATATGTAAATGCTGTTACATAAATAGAAACTGGGTTAACATAAAATGCCCCCCCCCCCCTCCTCTGATTATACCTAGAAGAAACACTGTTCTGAGGTGTGTGAACTCATTCCATTCAAAGAACGGCTAGCTAGTCTAATATATAAAACGAAAAATTTGTCATTAAAAATAAATTGCCCAAACTGCTGCAAAATAGCGAAAAAACAAAATTTTGTTAGAAACACGATATAAATCACTCATATCAAAAACAGTATTAATTAGTTTCGAAGAAGGATGTTTTAAGCCTCTGAAACAAGTTGATGTCGCTACTAATTTGATTTATGTTGTGTTTCTAACGAAAATTTTACTCTTTATTCTGTACTGGAACGAATTACCCGCCTTTGCCTGGTTCCTAAACAAGCGCCCGCTACTTAAATACCATGCAGATACAAATAGTACCACTCAATTTCCAAGCCGCCTGTTTTAAACCAAAGTCATTCCCGTGCTTCCTTTTTTTCCCCATACGCAAACATGCCAACTATACAATGCGAGAGTAATGCGCTTCTTTAATACGCCTTAATAAGCGCACCACAAATAAATAAAAATACTTGAAGTCACAAAGATAGTGCCTTTGCACCAGAAGTAAAATTCAAACAAATAATTGCTATCGCAGCGAGCTTTTATCCGATTAAAGCCAAATTTTCAAAGAACACTTATATTGAAATATTTATAATTTCAAATCACGAAAATTAAACTTCTAAATTCGAGAATTTAGAAAATAGCAAATAAAATAACACTCAAAGTGTATGTGAAATACCATTCGCAAACCATCTGCGCCATTTCACCTTTTATCGTCTGACCGGAATAAAACTGATTTTGAAATCGAAATTTCGACGGATTTTCGGCCTTACTTATGAACTAATGCGAATTAAAAAAAAAAAAAAAAAATCTCGGCGAGGTGCATCGTACAAAGACGTGAAGTAGCTCTGTAGCAAATTTTGCCGCTGTCCGACGCTTCGATTTTCCGCTACAGACGACATTCACACGCAGGCAGAAAGATAAATAAAAGTATTATTTTATTATGTAAGAAAATACCTTTTATCCCCCTATAATTACAAACCGAACAATGGGATTTAAAAACTTGTTTCATTTGTCGTGCCATGGCCACTTTTAGTTTGTAAATAGCTTAACTAAGGTTTTTAACACTTTACAACATAGTTGAAAAGTGTTTGACTTTGTTTATTCTGTCTGTCTATCCGTTAGCACAACTGCCGTAAAAATGACTCTATCAAAATGAAATTATAGTATGTTGTTCAGATGGTTTGTGGGACCTATGGGAATATAAATGAATAATACCACTCAATTAGTTTTGGATTGAACCCGGGTTGAAAAAATGAAATACATTGAACCCTATGGGACCTAATTTTTCAAACATTTTTTAAGCGAATTTAAAATTCACAAATTGCTTCGAAAGTTTTAGGAAATATTCAAATTATCACATAAAATATATAAAAGAAATTTCAGCAAAATATATTCAGTAGTTTTTTAAATAGAAATTAAAATATTAATTACACCCATTATATGAAGAGTGACCAACTTCAAAATAAAATATGCCATCCATGATCTTGTGTCAAAATTGTGAATTTTAAAGTTCTTTTTAATTTATATTTGGTGTTGTATCTGTCCTAAAACTGCTTAATTTTTGCTTACTTTCTGTGCATCAATGTTCTGAAACAACGCAATTACAAT
Source organism: Amaurobius ferox (assembly GCA_951213105.1). Lineage (NCBI taxonomy): Eukaryota > Metazoa > Arthropoda > Arachnida > Araneae > Amaurobiidae > Amaurobius > Amaurobius ferox. The sequence goes on from OX578151.1 coordinate 108,082,610, forward strand.
ATATTTGAGTCTAAATAATCATCAAACTTTGATTATTTCTACAATGAAGCCTAATTTTCACTTATGAAGATTGTAAGCACATCAAGCTGTAAGATGAGTTGTATAAGAATTTTTGAATTTCTTTAACGCAAAATTATTTAACGTTGGAGTCTGCAATATAGTTGATATGAATGAAAAAGTCATTGATTTTACATAGAGAACAGACGATTTTATAGCAGACTTTTTCGGTGAAGTTTTAAACACAGAGTTAAATTACTTTTACCTCCATGACTTTAATTTTTTAAGTAAAATAAATTATTGTAGTATTGTGATGAATGAAAGGAACAGAATAAATGTTTATGAATAAAATTTTTAATGCTTTTTCATAGAGAGCCAGGCAATTTATATTTCAATGACGTCATTTGAATAAAGTTCATTTTTTTTGTATGAAGTTTTCAAATATAATAAATTATTGTAGTATTGTGATAATTTTAAAGATATTACCGCTGAATGTATCGCATTTTAGAGATGTTTAAATAAAATTGCATTGTAGCTGGAAAGTGCTTCATAATCAATGTTTTATGCATGATTTATCTTTCTTGTTAATTTTTGCAAGCGATTTCATATAAATAAAGCTAGTTTTAAATATCCGCTTTGTATCATCCAGTCAGATACGCATGCGTGTCCAACTACCAAATGTTACGGAATTTGGTTGGATAGTTTTTGAGTAATAGTAGATACATTGCACCACAGAGAAACAAACACACACACACAGACGATTTGCCAAAAGTCTGTGTGATCATGACTCTTCCTACAGACTCAAATTTTCTCTTATTACTTTCCCTGCATTACATGGTAATGTATAGGGAAAATATTGGAATCATGCCGAAAATCGCAACTCGAGTTTTTGACGGATCTACACGTTTCGAGACCTCTAGAATACGAAAAACTATTTTTAGCGTGACGTCTGTGTCTCTGTCTGTCTGTCTGTGTGTCTGTGTGTCTGTCTGTCTGTCAGTGCAGATTTTGTATCCACTCTAACTAAAAAAGTAATTGACCGAATTTCATAAAATTTAGTAGGTAAGTCACTTGTAGGCGACTCTGGTGCTGTTTAGTTTTGGGTACGATTCGGGATAAAAGAACCCGCCTTTTTTTGCTAAATGGCTCGCAAAAGCTTGTATCCACTGTAACTGAAAAACTAATGGACCGAATTTCACAAAATTTGGTAGATGAGTCACTTGTGGTTACCCTGGTGCTGATTAGATTTTGGTACGATTCGAAAAAAAATAACCTGCCTTTTTTTGCAAAATGGCCCGCAAAAATCGTCAAAATCTAAACTAAAGAACTAGGTATACTCAAATATATCCATTAAATGCTCGTTTAATACGTAATTTTTAACGACGAAAAGAATAAGATCAACCCCATTACACTAGGACTAGAGATATTTTAGTTTTTCGTATTTTCTCTACACTACCTTTGATAATAAGTCCGGTTACCGAATGAGAACGAAAATTGAATTAAAAGTGAAATAAATTTAATTAAATAAAGAGAACGTGAATATAAACGTCTGCAGGGAAAGTCATGTGCTGCCCACATCAGATTTTTTTTTTATTCTTTTTCTATCATTTTTTAAACTTTCTCGTATTTTGTCTTTCATAATCTACGTACAATTGCCGAAAATGACATCGACACTTATTTGATGTTAATCTAATTTGCTGTTTTAATCCATATTTTTTATTTGGCAAATGAATGCATTTTAAAACTTCGATAGCTCTTTTAAAATTCCAAAAAACTTAAATATCTCTGGAACGACCCATTCTATAATAATTCAGTCGGTCTTATTCGTTTCGTTGCCAAAAGTTGCATACAAGATAGGCATTTAATTAGTACATTTCAACATAGACTTTTATTTGATATTTTGATGAGGGGTGGCGTGAAGAGCATTTCGCAAAAAAAAAAAAAAAAAAAAAAAAAAAAAAAAAAAAAAAAAAAAACTTTCTTTTAATTGCACCAAAATCTCATCAGCACCGTAATAACCGAAAAGTGACATACCAAATTTTGTGAAATTTAGTATAATAGCTTTTGAGATAGAGTGGATACATACATTGCACAATTACACACAGAGACAGATACAGACACACAGACACATGCCATGCTATAAATAGTATTTTCGTGCTCTAGAGGTCTTGAACCGTGCAGCTCCGTCGTAAACTCTCGCTCCGATTTTCGACTCGATTCCAATATTTCCCCTATAAATTACCATGTTTTGTATAGAACGTAATATTTTTTTTTTGTCCTCTAGATGTAAAATCTTTTCCAAAAACTGGAATTACAATTTTTGACCCCTTTCCAACATTTCTATGCAGACATGTATTATGTTTTGTAGGGAAAGTAAAAATCATAAAATTGCATTTGGAAGCTTAGCTCTACAAAAATCAAATTGTGGAGTGAAATTGTTTGAATATTGTACCTCTCAAAGTAAGGAAGAAGACAAATGGTTGCAGCTTTGAAGAATGAGATAACATCATGACTAAGTTGGCCGTCAAGGATAACAGGAAATTTCAAACGCATTGCGTTTCACACATGATGTGTCAGGTGATGCCACCGCTGCAGACAAATTTAACAAAACTGGGCGTTGCCCTTTATTTCTCTCGTATATTTTCAAAATTAACTATTGATTTATGTTAAAATTAAGACGAAGAATCTCGTGTAACTTAACAGAGTTGTTGGTTTTACAGAGTTGTTGGTCTGGAGTCAAAATAACCTGATGAGAAAATGTATTGTTTAATTAACAGCTTCGCTGTTAATTTATGGTTATATTAGCATCAATTGTAATTATTACATATTAATATTAATGTATAGTCTTTATAAGGATTTTCAGTCAACTATTAGCTTGCAAATGTAGCTACACTATTAACTCTTTGGATAAATTTTTTGTGGTAATTTATTTGGATTGAAATATATAATAATAACTAGTATTGGTTTACTGATGCTAATCGTTAATTGATTTTGTATTACTAGTACATAAACTTCGACATAATAAAATAATAATAGTGATCCTTGATAATAATAAAAAAGTATGTTATTTTTGAATGTATGTAAATGTTTATAATAACTAATTAAAATAATTTTTAATATAACAAGTTATTTAGACACTAAATTTTAATATTTTAGAACAAATGTTCATAGTGAGCCCCTTACATCAGCACCCTTGAATCTCATTATTGAATTTTGCTTTTAGCTAGACTATATTGCCCTGGGGCAAGGCCCGTAAAACATTTAAAATATGTAATTAAAAACTTTTTTAAAGAAAACTATAATCTTACACAACTTTTAAAAATATATGTATAAATACGTACATAATATTCTAAAATAGTGTGAAATTTTGAAACATAATTAAAAATAGTTGCTTGAAAACTGTAGATTTTTTAAATAAATAACGGTTCTATTTTTATAAACTTATATTCTCTTTAATCACATTTCTAATTTTATTTACACACATACACACACACAAAATGCATTTCGGATCAAATTTTAACGAAATCGTCTGATAACTAACTTCCTTTGAAATAAAAAGCTATTTTGATTTGATTTTCTTGGAAATTCTAAACCAGAGTCTGCCATACGCATGCGCTGTTCTGTTTCTTCCATTTTCTTTAATCGATAATGAAATTTCGCAATTCGAAACTCTTTATTAATTCCGTAATTCGACAACGTCGCGTTTTAAAGGCGAAAACAAAAAATTTTTTCCAATTTAATAGGGGGGCATATTTTCAGCAAAAGCCAATAATAATGCAGCTGTAAGAGGAACAGAAGGGAAACAGCTGTTTGTAAAATGTGCGTGATTTTGAACGAACAATAGGGGTTTTCATATTCATGACTGTAACAAAGGCAACAAAGAATGGGTTCTGAATTCAATGGGTCGATATACATCAGGAAGATTTCTATTTCGCAAGAAATTGTTTAGATTTAAATGCAAAATAATGAAAACAAATAAATTGTTATACTAAGCATCTTTATAGTGTGCTTGATAAAATATTTTCCAATTAAGGAAAATAAAAAGGTATTGTAAGGAAAATAAAAGGTTTGCATTTTTATAGAAAAGAAAATTCGCCGAATTGCTGCTTTAAGATATGAAAATAAAAATACATAACCAGTAGTTTCAAAAGTGGGGTCCGCGGACGCATTATGGTTCTTGGCATACTTTAAGGGTTTCCGCGAATAACATAAAAAGTATATGTTATATAACAAAATTTTTATAAAACACAAAACAAGATACTCCCATTGCAGATACCAGCATTCATGGACCGGTTTCGCGAATGCTATGCGCTCCTCAGCATGAAATAGTCGATATCTGAAATGGCAGCAAGAAACTTGCTATAAGCCACAATTTTTTTTGTGAGCTTCTATGGGAACTAACAATTTTAGTCCTTCCACATGGATGGCATAAATTTATGTTACGAATTTATCTTCTGGAATCGTGGGTGTAAGCTCAGGATACAAAAATGAGTCCAAATTTCTGGATAATTAACATGTTGATTTACAAGCACAGCGTAAACAGAAACAATATACAGCAAAACAGCACTTAATTACTCCACTAATTTCACAAAACAGCAGCTACTGTTCTCAAAATATTGACGAATATTACAGTTCAATGTAGTTCGTATTATGTCAACTGTCCTCCAACTGAGTGATGACTCCTTTTACAGACTCTATAGAAACTTCTGGAAATCTCTCGTATCTCGTTGAACGCTGGTTATTTCCTTATGTTTCTCGAACCTTCGGAAAGTCGCCAAATGTCGTCAAATTTGTGATAAATCACAAAATCTGGCAACCTTACTTCGAACTTTAGCACATGGCAACCCTAGATTCATTCATGGGAAGAATGATTGGACGGGTGTTTTCTCCGTCTGGTTTTCAAAACAGACTCTAGTGAGAAAGAGCATTTTGCACGTTCGAAACAATTTGCTTACAATTTTACTCAAGCCACACGAAGCTGCAAAGACAAAGTTAATAAAACACAAAAGCCGCCTATAAGGGGCGTTAACAAAGACATGGATGTCACTCCTATTTCATATACCAGTACAAGCTGACATGAGCATAATAAGCGAGCAACCGGTCTATGGATGCTGGTATCTGCAATGGGAGTGTCTTCCATAGTAAAATTTTTGTTAAGTTTATCAAGGAAATTTTCGTTAAATTATACTGTTTAGGAGTCCAACATACAAGATTTTGGAAAGGGGAGAAGTTGGGGTGACCTTATAAGAGTAATTTTCTAATTAGTATTTTTTCGTTGTTCACCAGCTTAATATTGTTACGAACGTGTGAAATGCTCTAAAGCTGAGATGCACAGACTTATTAAGACCAAGGGTCACATAGATCCACTGTGACTTATGGGAGGGCTGCCAAAAAATACTTGAAAGTTATCTGTCATATATTGTTTATTTTATTTATACCTATCATAATTGTTACAAAAAAAATAATAAAAAATAAGTAAATTTAATTTGATGCGTGACATTGCATTGATTTGACAAATGTTTTGATATTTGGTTCGAGTTTTGTAGTAGCCAATCATAAAATTGATTCCAAATTTTCATCAGTCAAGCGGTTCCTGTTTTTCGATATGTTAATATTCATGGCTTTAAAAGTTTGCCCCAAAATATATGTTGACCCAAAGAGGCTTGGGCATTTTAAAGCTTTATATAGCAACGATTTATAATTGTTTTACTCACACAATGATAGAAGTTTTATAAATTGCCTTCATTAAATTTATTTCGCAAGTTCTCATCGTTTACATGTCGATGAGTTCAAGCTGTACTGATTCGGGTGCAGTTTCGGACAAGATGACAAAAGGGCTGCTAAATAAATCTAGCAAAGGTTTTACTTTTTACTTTCCCTGCAATACATGGTAATGTATAGGGAAAGTATTGGAATCATGCCGAAAATCGCAACTCGACTTTTCGACGGATCTACACGTTTCGAGACCTCTAGAATACAAAAAAAACTATTTTTAGCGTGACGTCTGTGTGTGTGTGTGTCTGTCTGTGTGTCCGTCTGTCTGTGCAGATTTTGTATCCTTTCTAACTAAAAAACTAATGGACCGAATTTCATAAAATTTGATAGGTAAGTCACTTGTGGGCGAATCTGGTGCTGATTAGTTTTGGGTACAATTCAGGATAAAAGAGCCCGCCTTTTTTTGCGAAATGCCCCCCAAAAGCTTGTATCCACTCTAGCTGAAAAACTAATGCACCGAATTTCACAAAATTCGGTAGATAAGTCACCTGTGGGACATCCTGGTGCTGATTAGATTTTGGTACGATTCGGAAAAAAAAATAACCTACCTTTCTTTGCAAAATGTCCCGCAAAAATCGCCAAAATCTAAAATAAAAACTACGTATGCTCAAATATATCCATTAAATGCTTGTTTAATACGTAATTTTTAACGAAGAAAAGAATAAAACTAACCCCATTACACTAGGGCTATCCGTTCTCGAGATATTTTAGTTTTTTCGTATTTTCTCTACGCCACCTTTGAAAATAAGTCCAGTTATCAAATTAAAACGAAAATTGAATTAAAAGTGAATTAAATTCAATTAAAATAAAGAGAACGTGAATATAAGTCTGCAGGGAAAGTCATGTGCTTCCCACATCAGATTTTTTAAAATCAGAAAAACGATCAATCTTTTCAATATATACAGTTTTAAAGTTGACATTGAACTTTTCAGGAACTTTCTTGTAATTAGGAAAATGGACGTAATTCCCTGACTTCAGTTGTGTTTGAAATAGATTTAACGTGTACTGAAAATACAAAATGTGGCCGAAAAGTTGAGTAACCAATTGATCTTGCCCTGAAGTCGAGTATTTAAAATATTTAAATGTCAACCAGAAAAGCTAAGTCACATAACCAATCCGGACTTTTATGTCAGGGACGTTTTTGTTTTTTTCAATCATGAAAATTTCAATTTCATCAATTAAATTTAGGAACCGCTCCAATATTTGACCGCGACTTTGCCACTTCACTAAAATGTAAAAAATCTGATGTGGGCAGCACATGACTTTCCTTATATAATGCAATGAATTTACTGCTTTTACAGTAAAAAAAAATAATAGATTATTTTTATAGTAGATATTTATATTATTTCCAAGATATTGAATTTTCGGCAATGAGTCGTCATTTTCATTGATTCAGCGTTATTTTTATCCATTTGGCGAGTTTTTCGTTAATTTAGCATCATTTAAAAAAGTCCCCAAGTTGGCGACATTCCACCAAATTCGTCGCCAAAATCTCGCCTAGCGTTATGGATGGAGAAATAAGTTATTCCTACAGCAAATAAATGACTATTGGCGTTCAAATACAAAAATATTACTCAAAGTATCTTTTTTCATGAATGGAACGAGTTAGATCCACGAGAATGATGTCACCCAATTTATCGCATGGTATTACATATGAAAAGTGAACATGTTTCTCAATAGGAAGTATATTTTTTTATTTTATATGATTTTTTGCTAATTTTTTTGAAAAATGTGCAATATCTTTACAACGGTTCATGTTAGCGTTCTAAAATTTATGTCAATCATTTTCTAATGAAACATTACATAAGAAATGTCTATTTGTGTAACTTTATTAAAGGTTTTGATTTTTTGACGATTTTTTCAAAATTTTACTCGAAAATTTAGGGGGTTCTGAACATTCGATTGCGTATAAAAACAATAGGCTTCCAGTGTTTATGGATTGTAATTTTTGTACCAAATTTCGATCGAATCGGTCCATTCGTTCGTCAGTTATCGTCTCCACAGACTCACTGACACACACACACACACACACACACACACATTCACACACACACATACACATCACTTCAAAAATGTTAGATTCGTGATCAGGGTTGCTTGAAACGTGTTCTCCCGTCGAAAACTCGAATTCGAATTTCCGACCCCGTCACAATACTTTCCTTATACATTATTATATATAAGGAAAGTAAAAATGAAGTCACCATATTTATTCGCTTTCAATGTCTTCAAGAAACCTTTTAAACTGTCGGTGATTAAGGTTGCATTAAATTGATTGTTGAAACCACAACTTTCATGACATGTACAAATCCAAGTTTCTTAAGGTACAGGCTGTCCTGGTGGATTATACAGTGGAATTGCATCAACTCATCGCCGTGCCGTACCAAATGCTGTTTCAATAATGTTACCAATCCAGGTTTAGCTCCTATCATGGAAAGAGATCCGTCAGTCGTGATGCCTGATAATTCTGTCAGATCTAAATCAGTGTTGGAACACAGTTCCATGTCACTACCTTTCGTTTGATCTGACAATGAACTCATTCCAATCAACTCCTCACTCACCTCAAACTCATGCGCTATTGCATGCGCAAATATTAACAACTGAGCCGTGGAAGTAAAGTCAGTTGATTCATCGGGCAAATGTCTTTGAATGAGATGTTTATGGGTCCTTTACATTTTCTGACATTGCAGTAATCCTTCTTTGGATAGTCATGTGGCGATTAGGAGTCGCCGGGCCCCGAATCAAGGACCCTTTGCTTACAAGATCGACATTATACGATTAGAGCAAAAGCTAGCTTCTCCTTCCATCTTATAATTCGGGTACAGGTTCCAAGCATCTTTGCTCAGATATCTTTTTGCAGGAGCAGAGTCGTCTTTGCTGTACCCGAATTATAAGATAGGATGAGAAGCTAGCTTTTGCACTAATCGTATAATGTCGGTCTTGTAAGCAAAGGGTCCCGGGTTCAGGGCTCAGCGGCTCCCAATCGCCACAGTCATCCTGTTTAACTAAATTTTCGTAAAATTTTTGGCTGATTTCGGAATTTTTTTTTTAGCAGCTATCTCAAGGCAATCTTTAACGAAATCTCCGTCTGTAAATATGAAATCTTTTGTTTACATAGTTCTTCAGGTAGTTTTGTAAATGTAGAATATATACTTTCATAGTATCTCCTTATATTGCATACCTGCTAAATCTCCCGATTTTTCCGGGAGTTTCCCGAATTTTGATGCAATCTCCCGAACTCCCGAAAATTCCTAAATCTCCCGAATGTTTACAATAATTAGAAAAAATCCCTACAAAAGAGATTTTCCTAAAAAAATCCCTATGCAGACGTGCCAACTCTCCGGATTTTGGTCGGAGACTCCGGATTTTTCATTACTTCTCCGGCCTCCGGATTACTAACGAAATTCTCCGGCTTTTTTTGTTGGAAATTTATCAATTAACCAGACATGGTATAATTCCTCGAAAACACCAATTTTCCTCATTTTTAGCACTGATTTTTATCATTTCCGGGATCGTAGCAAATCCATAATACAATGCAGGGTAATGCCAATCAAATTAACGGAGATTTACGGCCGCGTGTATTGTATATTAAGATCTCGATCGCTTATTTTATGAAAGTAATAAACATACTTCTTCAAAGGTTATTGAGCATAAATCGGTAAAATGTTATTTTGTTCATTAATTTCGCATAAACACTGCGATTGCGCAATTCAGTGTGTTCTCATGAATCGCCGAGAATACAATAGTATCTTTTTCCGTCCATCTCAATCTTCTAAATATTGCATTTTTGATTGACTAAACTAGCTTATTTTCATATTCTGATTAATTATTATGGTTAATTTCTTAATTATTTTCGCATAAATAATGCGATTGCGCAATTCAGTTGCTTAGCGTGAATTGCCGAGAGTACGTTAGTATCTTTATCCATCCATCTCCATCATTTAAATGTTGCATATTAGATCAACTAAACTAGCTTATTTTCATATTCTGATTAATTATTGTGGTTAATTTCTTAATTATTTTCGCATAAATAGTGCGATTGTGCAATTCAGTTACTTCGCGTGAATTGCCGAGAGTACGTTAGTATCTTTTTCCATCCATCTCCATCATTTAAATGTTGCATATTAGATTGACTAAACTAGCTTATTTTCATATTATGGCTAATCATTAAAGTTAATTTTTTAATTATATTTGTATAATATAAATTTTTCTAAAAAAATATTTTTCTGAAAAATCGGTATGAACTCTGTGAAGGGATATTGAAAAATAATTTAGTAAGGAGTTCTTAAAAAAAGCAAAAAGAGCTACTACTTTATTTTTAAGTAGTAAGAAGGATTGAATTTGACATTTTTTAATTATATAGAACTTTTACGTGCTGTATTTTTACTTACCAAAAGATTTCTTTCATTCAATATTTTATCTGCAGAGAAGTGTTCCTGTGTCAAAGACATGTGAATGATTATTAAACAGTAACCAATGACATTTTTCTTTATGCATCATATTCAGTGTAATGAACATTGTTATAGACTCTGATGAGAATAAGTCTAACGAATGTGCTTATTTTTTAAAAGATGTTTTAATTATTTTGTATTCGTTGAAATTAAATTGTGTTTATAAATACAATACAGATTGTTTATCATATTTGTTTATTTTTTATGGTGCAGTTTTGTAGTAGAGGGGGAAAATATCCCTATTCTGTCTTGAAAATTCCCTTTTATGCTTTCTGTAAAAAAAGAAATTGTTATCGCGCTGTGCGATTTTTCGACTTTTGTCGCGAATTGCATATATTTAAAAATCTCCCTAATTTTCATTTTCCAAGGTTGGCAGCTATGATATTGTATTCTTTTGGGACGGCTACAGCACTTTTGCAAATCAAGCACACAATGTTATTATACGACTCCACAAAAACAATATTTTTCAGTCCAGACAATAGATGAATTACAAAATTTGTTAACATTATAACTAACCGATTATCGTAAGTAGATAGGCAATAGATGCTTACAAGGTTGAATATATTAGTTATTTAATTTTATCGCCAACAATTCAAACACCAAAAACTAAAATGCAGCGTAAAACCATGCGGGTGGAGCGCGGATTGACAACTAAATAATGACGGTTGTCCCTGGTCAGCCCGCGTGCCCCGCCTGGGGCCACAGCTACTTTGCTGTGCGCATGTGCAATTTTAAAATATTACCTATCGTGTGACTTGTTAAAGTTAAAATAATACATGATGAGGCGGGCCGTCAGAAAATTAACGGAGGGCCGCGGTATGTGCATCCCTGCTCTAGAGTCTCTTTTTGTCTCTCACACGGAAGTCTTTTTTTCAAAATCAGATGAAAACACTTGGATTGCCAGGTGCTGAAGTTCGAAAGAGGGTTACCAGATTTGGCGATTTATCGTCGATTTTGCGACATCTGACGACTTTTTGAAGGTTCGAGAAACACCTCGAAATAACCAGTATTCTACGAGATATGAGAGATTTCCAGAAGTTTCTATAGAGAGTCTATAAAAGTAGTCATTACTCAGTTGGAGAGCAGTTGACGTAATACGATCTACATTGGACTATAATTTTTGTCAATGTTTCGAGAATAGTAGCTGCTGTTTAGTGAAATGAAATATGTCAAGGTTTTGAGAACAGTATCGGCTGTTTTGTGAAATAAGTGGAGTAGTTAAGTGCTGTTCTGTTTTACTGTATATTGTTCTTGTTTACGCTGCGCTTGTCAATAAACTTGTTAGTTATCCAGAAATTTGGACTCATTCTTGTAACCTGAGCGTACACTCTCGATTTCAGAAGATATGGAATAAAATTTTTATACCATTTCTTCATTTTAACATAACCTGTCCATTAATCTGTAATGTAATGCAGATTCTTCGCACAGGGTTAGAGAAATGCGCGCCGTGACAAAGTAGGAAAATTAACATTAGGAAAGACCGAGAAGGTTAAATTGCTTTTGAAACGCGTCGTTAAATGAGCGAGCGACCAAATTACATGTGCAGCTTATTAAAAGTCAAGGTCGGAAGTTAATTCAGCGGGCCGTCCACCCTAACACAGAATATTCAAAGATGCTAACCAGTGAAATGTGAACAGGGACATTTTTCAAAACAGTGATTTCTGATCAAAATATGGAAAACGTTTACAGTGAAGAATTAAAATTAAACACTGTATATCATAATAATATGCACTGAACTCATTGACTGATTGGGTGGCATATCAAAATTAAAACCTGTATTATCATAATAATATGCACTGGACTCATTGATGATTGGGTGACATGTCATAATATAATATACACTGAACTCATTGACTGATTGGGTGACATATCATAATATAATATACACTGAACTTATTGACTGATTGGGTGGCATATCAAAGTTATCCAGCACTTCCATTATAGTTAGAATCTTGGTTTGGGTGCCATTCAGGAACGGACTGGGACTGTCAATACAATTTTTGATTCCTGGATCTAAAGAAAATACTTGATATGGAAATTAATGCTATATTATTAATAACAAAAACTTTTTTTAAATAAAAGATTACATTAATTCTGCCTTAGCGCTTTCGGGGATATAGACTCCCGTCATCAGAGGCTTATGAACATAATATGAAAGAACGATCGGCAAAAAAATATTCCCCACTATGAGAAGAAACACAAGACAAACAAAAATTCTTAAAATCAGATATAAAATATATCAAAAGCCATGCAGGAAAATAGATTTAACCAAACATTAATATTTATATATTTATGTACGCAAATAGTAGTTTAGCATTCATGGAATCGAGGATATGGCGCCAGACAAGGCTAGGGGTCAAAATTGCGAATGAAATCCTGATAGAGATAAATAAACAAAGATTCATAAAGTCAAATGTTCTTAGGGGTAGGGCAGCCCAATGGTTAGTGAGCAGGGATTGCATTCGGACGACCCGAGTTCGATTCCCGGCTCTGCCCAAACTGTCAAGCGAAGTACGGGCACATTAAATATGTGGGTCCGTAAGTTGTTCCGGAAAGTTGGTGTTGGGGGAAGACGGGTACGGTCCTTGTGGATGCCTCCCCCACTAGGTTCCGGTCTAAATTGGGTGGCACTTCCCGGTTGTCAAAACATATACCTTACACTTTCGGGTAGGTCTGACGGCTTGGCTCGAAGAAGAAGAAATGTTCGGGGGGTTATTAAAGCACGTTAAAATAATTCTAATCAAACAGAATAACAAAATGATCATTGAGAACAAGTTTGCAATAAAGCAGTGGATAATTTTTGTTCAGTTAATCTAATACCAGCAACCAACAGTTCGTATAGTACTACCTAGTCAAAGTTCGATCATAAACTCAAATATATTCTAATTGTTCTGTTTCAGAATGCAGATTCACAGAAATTAAGCAAAAATAAAGCGGTTTTAGGACAGATACGACACTATATAAATTAAAAATAATTTTAAAAATCACGATTTCGACACAAGATGGATGCCATGTTTTATTTTGAAGTGGGTCACGTGATCTCTTCATATAAAGGGCTTAATTATTATTTTAATTGTTATTAAAAAAAAAACTACTGAATATATTTTACTGAACATTTTTTTATACATTTTATGAGATAATTTGAATATTTCCTAAAACTTTTGAAGCAATTTGTCAATTTTAAATTCGCCTAAAAATGTTTGCAAAATTAGGTCCCATAGGGTTCAATGTATTTCATTTTTTCAACCCGGGTTTAATCCAAAACTAATTGGGTGATATTATTCATTTATACTCCCATAGTCCCACAAACCATCTGAACATCATACTAAAATTTCTTTTTGATAAGTCATTTTTACGGCAGTTATCGTGCTGACAGACAGACAAACAGAATGAACAAAGTCATAAGTACTTTTCAACTATGTTGTAAAGTGTTAAAAATGGTTATTTAATTATTAGCATTTCATGAAGAAGATTCTTTATTATGCAGTTATAACTTATATAATACAATGATTTTTTTTTTTTCTTACATAATGCAATGAATTTACATCTTTCACAGTGAAAAAACAAGGTGGAATATTCACTGCCCTATATGTTCTAGTGGAATTTTTATCACAGTTTTGCATGATAAATCCCGAGCAACGCCGGGTAATCGCTGCTAGTACTAACATAAAATTTATACTCATTGTCAGGTGAAATACGGGGGACAGCGATCACCCCCAGCCTGATTTAAAGGATTACGTTTAAATGTGGAGAACCAAATACGGTTAAACATAGAGACAACAGCAGAATGAGCGGATTTAGATTTAAATTCTATACAGAACTGAGCGAGAGGGTGAAATATTTTAGGATGAAATGGAAGTTGAATTAATGGCGAGCACTGAAGGTTGTCTATACGCTAGAAAACGCTAGGGCAGAATTTTATTTTTACTGTAAAATAAACTTTTATTTAGAAAATATTTTATCATTCGTAATTTTGTACGTGTCGTACTGTTATATGTTTCTTCCCTTATAAAGCACTGCATGTTTTTAACACTTTACAACATAGTTGAAAAGTGTTTATGACTTTGTTCATTCTGTCTGTCTGTCTGTCCATTAGCACGATAACTGCCGTAAAAATGACTTTATCAAAATGAAATTTTAGTATGTTCTTCAGACGGTCTGTGGGACCTATGGGAATATAAATAAATAATATCACCCAATTAGTTTTTTATTGAACCCGGGTTGAAAAAATGAAATACATTGAACCCTATGGGACCTAATTTTTCAAACATTTTTTAAGCAAATTTCAAATTTACAAATTGTTTCGAAATTTTTAGGAAATATTCACATTATCCCATAAAATATATAAAAAAAATTTCAGTAAAATATATTGAGTAGTTTTTTAATTAAAAATTATTTAATATAGGGAAAAAAACAAATTCAATTAAATTCTGACTTTTGGGATATCGTCCAGAAAGAAAAAAGAGATATATTATATAATAAATATCTTTCCAAGAGTTTAATCATTTTGTGTATGAGAGAGGCTTCACATTTTAAAATAAATTTGGTAGATAACAATTTTTCAATTTTTTTTTTTAATTTTATATAACTCTTCGTGATATACTTATTTGATGGCATTTTTAATGCACTTTCCTAAGTCCTAGAGAGTTAAAATTTGGTACACAGCTTAAATTTGTTGAACATTTTATTCTACAAAAATTTGGTGGATCTTTAAATATAGATCATACATTTTTTTCGAAATGGCCTGCAAATAATCCCCGTTCACTTCTATAAATCATTGTTGTAATATTGTTAAAAATTCTAATGTGGGCAGCACATGTCTTTCCCTGCAGACTCATATTCACGTTCTCTTTATTTATTCAATAATAATTTGAGTTTATCTGCACAAAATAACAGCCATAAGTATTTTTAAGTAACAGTTTATTATAAGTAACAGCCAATTTATATTTCTATGCCGTTATTTGAATGAAATCCATTTTTTTCGATGAAGGTTTAAGTTTTCAAATATAATAAATTAATATAGTATTGTGATAAGTTTTAAAATATTACCGAGGAATGTAGTGCACTTTAGAGATGTTTAAATAAAATTGCATTGAAGTTGGAAAGTGTTTCATAATCAATGCTTTAAGCATGATTGGTCTTTCTTATTTTTGTTATTGTTGTTGTTGTTTTGCCATAGAACTTCTTGTTGTCTGCAAAGGAGTAAAGGAATAAAGTGAAATTACGTGACATTTGAAGTACAAGAGAATATTTAATATAATTTTATTAAGCAAAATATAATATATACAGGGTGTCCCAAAAAGATTGAAACGCGCTTTAGTTCTTTACCTGTTGGAGATAAGTGGGCAATGTAAATTTCAAAAATGTTGAAAGTAAGGTAGAAAATAAGACTACGTTAATGAAATAGTCCTCCCATTCATTTTCAAAAAGTTACACTTTTTAAAGTTTTATACGACCCCCTTAGACAATTGGGTCAATCATAATTTTTTTTATTTTTAATGCGACGAGATCATTAGAAAAAACCGCATACCTGTATCTTTAAAATTGAGCGAGTTACATTTAA
Organism: Amaurobius ferox; assembly: GCA_951213105.1. Lineage (NCBI taxonomy): Eukaryota > Metazoa > Arthropoda > Arachnida > Araneae > Amaurobiidae > Amaurobius > Amaurobius ferox. The sequence continues at coordinate 108,098,393 of OX578151.1, forward strand.
TTGAAAATTGAACATTGTGAATGGGGACCCTATATCAAATTAGAAATGTAAATTTGTGACATATCACAAAAAAGATAAAACTGGATGATAATACATAGGATACCCAACCGCGTAGTGAATACCACTGCTTTATATGATCTCTGTCTGTGTAATGCTTTATTTAGATGATTTGTGATAACAAATTTTGACACATATTAACGTATTTTTGATCTAAACAATTTCCATCGTCAATTTTTTTATGATCCCTATTTTCACTGATGAAACAGCCTTTCACATGGTACAGAAAAGTGGCATAAGTCAGATTTTTTCCTTTATCATAATTCAGTTGATTTTAGAGATACAGATATGCGGTTTTTTTAATGATCTTGTTGCATTCAAAATAAAAAATTTCTGATTGACTAATTTGTCTAAGGGGGTCGTATAAAAATTAAAGAAGGGTAACTTTTTGAAAATGAATGGGAGAACTATTTCATTAACGTAGTCTTATTTCCTATTTTACTTTCAACATTTTTGTAATTTACATTGCTCACTTATCTCGAACAGGTAAAGAATTAAAGCGCGTTTCAATCTTTTTGGGACACCCTGTATATATATATAAGACATTTAATGGACGCCGTGCGTTTTGGAAATGTTGAAAGTAAGGTAGAAAATAAGACTACGTTATAATGAAATAGTCCTCCCATTCATTTTCAAAAAGTTACACTTTTTAAAGTTTTATACGACCCCCTTAGACAATTGGGTCAATCATAATTTTTTTTATTTTTAATGCGACAAGATCATTAGAAAAAACCGCATACCTGTATCTTTAAAATTGAGCGAGTTACATTTAATTGAAAATTGAACATTGTGAATGGGGACCCTATATCAAATTAGAAATGTAAATTTGTGACATATCACAAAAAGATAAAACTGGATGATAATACATAGGATACCCAACCGCGTAGTGAATACCACTGCTTTATATGATCTCTGTCTGTGTAATGCTTTATTTAGATGATTTGTGATAACAAATTTTGACACATATTAATGTATTTTTGATCTAAACAATTTCCATCGTCAATTTTTTTTATGATCCCTATTTTCACTGATGAAACAGTCTTTCACATGGTACAGAAAAGTGGCATAAGTCAGATTTTTTCCTTTATCATAATTCAGTTGATTTTAGAGATACAGATATGCGGTTTTTTTAATGATCTTGTTGCATTAAAAATAAAAAATTTCTGATTGACCCAATTTGTCTAAGGGGGTCGTATAAAAATTAAAGAAGGGTAACTTTTTGAAAATGAATGGGAGAACTATTTCATTAACGTAGTCTTATTTCCTATTTTACTTTCAACATTTTTGTAATTTACATTGCTCACTTATCTCGAACAGCTAAAGAATTAAAGAATTAAAGCGCGTTTCAATCTTTTTGGGACACCCTGTATATATATATAAGACATTTAATGGACGCCGTGCGTTTTGGAAGAGGATTCAGCTTTTTTTTTTTTTTTTTTTTTTATGGTTCTACATCTTTGAGTCAGCAAAACAATCTCCTTCAGGGCGAAAAGTTGCTATTTCCCAATAATGACTCATGAAAAAATTATTATTTTTTCGATTTTATCTCAGAGCCTGTAATTAGTCCGTCCTGTTAATGAATCACAGATATAAAAGCCAAGTTGAACGACCATTCGTACGCAAGAGCACGAATATATAGGCTTCACGCATTTATGGCGCCAGCTGCTGGCCCAAAGAATAGAGCAGCTTGACCAGAGGTCATGCAGTTTGGGCGATCTAAACGTGTTACTTAATCTTTTCCGGTATATGCGTATCGCGAATTCGTGTATTTCCAGTACACGATTCCATTGTTCATTGTTCGCCGTCATTTTAGGTGCTTTATTTAAAACGCTGTTTCACGCAGACGGGACCTTATTTTTGGAAATGGAACTGCAAACGTTTTATTCTTGCGTTTTGTATTACTGTCTTTTCCCCCCGAATACGTAATATAAGGAATATTGTAATCAAAATAATATTTTTTCCCCTATATTTATTGGATTAAATGTTAAGAATATCAAAAAATATAGAAAAAATAAGAATATTAAAAAAAAAAATTATCAAAATACTCCGATTACTTATAAAATTGGTGAAGCAGTAATTATCACGCTTTTAGATTATACACTTTTTGTTGTTACTTGCTTATAATTGTAGTTCGATACCATATGTATGGCGCGGCATATTCTCTCTGGATCTTGTACCAAAAATTCCTAATCAACCAACCAGCAATACATGTACAAATCAAGCAATCTCCCTGACTTTAAGATCGTCTTACTAAAAATTGTTATCTTCAACCTCGCTCCCACTGTGGCGCCAAAACAAATTAACGTAGAAAACTTTGCATGCTATTGTATTATGTGCATAGGTGCATACTCCACCTAAATTAAAATAGTTATCTGTCATCAAATTTTTATTTAAAAAAATGTTACTAAATTTTTTGATATTTTCATCTTTTAATTACAAAAACATGGGGTTCTTGAAAAAAAAAATAAGGGGAGGCATTCAGCCCAACAACTAATGAAAAAGTTATCAGTTTGACAAAATGGGAATTAAGATCCGTCATTTGTGATGTCACGGTCCAGAGTACACTTTGAGAAGTGCTGCCCAAGGAGATTTAAATATATATAAATCTCCATGGTGTTGCCAAACAACACGCATTGTTATAGTGAAACATAGTTTGTTAATTTTGAAGTGGTAATATCCAGGCGTAAACAACTTGCGCAAAGATTTTAAATGATGCTGTGCACATAGGATCCAGTGACGTCCAAGGAAATTTAGTGACGTCGTTGGAGTAAGATAAGAGTTGCAGTTAATAAATTCGGTCCCTCTTGAGAGCCCGAGAACAAAATGCGTGTGTTCTTAATTCTCATGTCGTCATATGCGCAGAGCAAGAAAAATAATTAAGTCAGTCATGCCCAGGGACGAGCGCCCCTTGCACAAAACTACCTTAATTTTTTTTTAAACATAAATAAAATCTAAAATTTTAAGTGGAGGTTAAAGTTTGCATTAAAAAAAAAAAGAAAGAAAACAATGGAATGCATGTGTCACAGTTTATCCAGAAACTTCCGCGCAGTACAAATATAGCAAAACACACTTTCAGAAACTATCAGTTAATCAAAATGTTTTACCAAATTTTTGATGAAATGTGTCTTTTTGTAGTAATAGATAAAAAATAAGACAATATACACTAAAATTTTAATATCATTTGAAGAAATAATAACAGGCCCTTTTACTTAAAATAATATACAACGAATAGTTCGATAACTATCTTACAAGATCAATAAACAACTGCCAGATTCAATAAAACAGCAATTAAATGTTCAGCTAATTCACAAAATAGCATGTACTATTCCTAAAACACTGACATAAGGTAAGTGTACCAGGGGTGGGCCACTTAAGGGCATTCAATCAATTATCATTGAAGCTTTAGGGAATTATAGCATAAATATATGTTTTTATCATTGGTTAAACTCTTATCTATAATTATTATCACATGAAATTACAAACAAAATATTATTATTTTTTTTTTAATACAAAACTTTAACTTCCTTTATGTTCCAGTAGTGGGCCTGTTAAATTTCTGATGTACCTATAGTGGACCCACCAAAAGTGGGCCACTCAAATAATGTATAAGATTTGTTGAAAGTTATATTTCGCTATATATTATCATTAACATAATTTCTAAAATATATGTATAAAAAAGGTACCTAATTAAAAGCGAATGTAGTTTAAATCTTACTTTACAATTTTTCTTTTATTGCCAATTTTTTACAAAAAGTGAAGAAGAAGTGGAAGACTCAGATGAAAGTTTTTTGGTTCACTTTTCTTCTGATCTGCAATCATTCTTTTCTTTTCTTGCATTTGAATTTTTTTCCTCTCTCTTACAGTTTTTTTTCTCCCTTTTTCTGCAGCTGTAGCAATTTTAATATCTTCTTTCTTCTTATAATATTGAAGCATTTGAGGAGAAGTCACAAGTGTAGGAAGCTTTTCTCGTCTTCTCTTTCTCTTTATCTTGTCACCTTCCCCCTCTGGCCAGAAAAGAACTCTCTTGCAACAGGGAGATGGTACATTTTTGGATGGACCTGCAATAGGATGGACAGTATTTAATGACATTGGATGCATTGCATCCCCAATTAGTTCAATTGAGCCTTCTTGAATATTAAGATCCACCTCAGCAGATTCAACGGTCCTTTCATCATGCTCCAGCTCAACAGGCTCTTTACTGCATGTCGCCTCAATAGAGTTGACTGGTGCACCCTGTGAAAATGGTTCCATGTTCGAAGTTTCCTTTGTCTCCAACCATAAATAGTAAAGGTTTCTTTGCTCCACAGGGCCTTTCCATTCTCCTTTATTTTCTAAGAATGTTTCTAACTGCACTTTTCCAATTTTTCTTCCAAAATTTTTAAAAAAGCTCTCTCTTCTTTATCGGTGATACTGCCACATACTTGGATTTTAGTTCAGTTGCAACAATCCCTTTCGAACCACTGCTAACTCCTAGGACCACTAATGGAACAATTTAAAAAGTAATGACCCAAAAGTGGGCCTCAAAATTAATGATCTGTTCATTTTATGTCTTTTAAGCATAATTTACAAAATATTAAGTATACAATGAAATAGAAATATAACATTTTAAAACCAAATTAAATATGCTTTTAGAGAAAAAAAATTAAATGAATACTTGTCTCTTGAGGAAAGCAATAAGAATGAGCTAGAAAAATCCCTTTGTGTGATCACTTCAGAAAAGCATCCTTTCACTTCAAAAACTAGCAGGTTACTGAGATTGTGCCTTTGTCAGATAACTGATAAGGGTTTCAACCAATCAGCATGTGTTCTGTTACCTTACAAGTATGACCTTGAAATCTGTTTTTCCACTTTGAAAACTGGTGGCCCACTAATGGTACATGGCCCACTACTGGTGCACTTACCTTATATCTCTCAATTCAATTAGTAACATGTCAACTGCCCTCCAACTGAGAGATAACTCCTTTTATATACTCTCCGTATAAACTTCCAGTTTCAGCAATCGGTTAAATGCAATAGAAAAAAATCTGATGTGGGCAACACATAACTTTCCTTATATAATGCTATGAATTTACTACTTTTACAGAGTTAAAAAAAATGTTACTGTTATAGTAGAGACTTATATTCTTTCCAAGATATGGAATTTTCTTCCATTAGTCGTCATTTTCATTGATTTAGCGTCATTTTTATCCATTTGGCGAGATTTTCGTTAATTTGACAACATTTAAGAATGTCGCCAAGTAGGCGACATTCGCTAGAATCGCCGCCAAGTTGGCGATATTCCGCTAGATTCGTCGGCAAAATCTCGCCAAGCGTTATGGACGGAGAAATAAGTTATTCTTACAGCAGATAAATGACTATTGGCGTTCAAATACAAAAGTATTACTCAAAGTATATTTTTTCATAAACGGAAAGAGCTAGAGCATCCACGAGAATGATGTCACCAAATTTATCGCACGGTATTACATATGAAAAGTGAACATGTTTTTCAATAAGAATTTTTTTTTTTTTCTTTGTATGACTTTTTGATAATTTTTTTGAAAAATGTGCAATATCTCAGGAACGGTTCATGTTAGCGTTCTAAAATTTATGTCAATCATTTTCTAATGAAAAATTACATAAGAAATGTCTATTTGCGTAACTTTATGAGAGGTTTTTATTTTTTGACGATTTTTTCAAAATTTCACTCGAAAATTTAGGAGGATTCTGAACATTCGATTGCGTCTAAAAACAATAGGCTTCCAGTGTTTACGGTAATATTTGTACCAAATTTGTACGGTTTGTAATATTTGTACCAAATTTCGTTCGAATCGATCCATTCGTTCGTCAGTTATCGTCTCCACAGACTATCTGACACACACACGCACACGCACACACACACACACACATACTTTCACACACACACGCAGACATCACTTCAAAAATGTTCGATTCGTGATCAGGGATGCTTGAAACGTGCTCTCCCTTCGAAAACTCGAATTCGAATTTTCGACCCCGTCACAATACTTTCCTTATACATTATGTATATAAGGAAAGTAATATATATGTTTAAAAAGTCGTAACCAAAATGAAACAAATAACTTGAAATTGAAAATATCAATCATTTTCGTAATCTTACGTTCCGAGATAATAAAACCTAATCAAAAATATAAAACCGTTCATTTATAAAATTTATTTTTATATCAATTTCTTTATTATTTAAACGGTATAAATTAAATAAAACATCGTCTGCCGTCTAAACACATTTGATTAAAATCCGTTGCTAAGCAGTACATCATTTTCCTCCAATAAATTTTCGCAAAATAATCGTCTGCATAGTGCTGTTTCTATGGTAAGGTTTAATTTTCTGTTTTTTAATACATTGACAACACCTGATCCTAGAAATTCGCAACATGGACGTGGTTTCCAGTCGTGAAGTATAGAAGTAGAGAATAATTGTGCCAAATTAGAAGGGGAAAAAAATTGTCAAAAACTTTAGATTTGTATATGAAACAGATAAACAGACTTTAAATTATAGAGATTATATGTACGAATCTCTAATGAAACGAACCCGTTTCCTGAACAGTGGATCTATCGAAATTTTAAATTTAAAAAATCTGATGTGGGCAGCACATGACTTTCTCTTTAAACTCAAATTCATTTTCTCTTTATTTCTTTCATAATTCATTAAATTGAGTTTAATTGCACAAAATAGCATAATTATTTGAAATGACACTGAATTCGAACTATTAATTCAATTTTCGTTTTCATTTGGCCACTGGGCAGATTTTTAAAGGCGGCTTTGCGAAGAAGGCGAAAAACTAAAATATCTCGCGAACGGCTTGATCTAGAGTAATGGCGAGTTGATCTTATTTTTTTCATCGTTAAAAATTACTTATAAAGCAAGTATTTAATGGATACATTTGAGCATACATAGTCTTTTATTTTAAAATTTGGCGGTTTTTGCAGGCCATTTCGCAAGGAAAGGGCAGCTTCTTTTTTCCAGAATCGTACCAAAGTTTAATCAACACCAAGGTAATCCACGAGTGACTTATCTACCAAATTTTGTGAAATTTGGTCCATTCGTTTTTGAGTTATACATTGCACAGATAGACACACACACAGACTTCACGTTAAAACTAGTTTTTTTGTGTTCTAGAGGTCCCAAAACGTGTAGATCCGTCGATAACTCGAGTTACGATTTTCAACACGATTCCAGTACTTTCCCTATACATTACCATGTATTGTAGGGAAAGTAATAGTAAATTAATAATTCTTCCCAAAAACGACATAGAATATCAAACCAAATTTAATTTTCAAAACTATTTAATTATATGGCATTTATCGATGGTATTTATATTAAAATAATTTCTGCGTTTTCCAATAATCGTTTTATTTTTTCCAACCGAGATTAAAAGTAAAAAAAAAGATTCCATAGTTCTTTCTATTGGCAAACAAACGAACTTACATAAATACCCTTAAATTCCGGGAAATACCATGCGATTTCCCGGAAACTTACGCCCCCGGTTTCCAGGAAAAAAAAGGAAATAGGTCGAGAAATAATTGAAACCGTAGAACGGCGTTTCTGTTAAACCGGTATTTCTCCAAGGATTTCATAAGTGGAATATGCTGGGCGCAAAATTCGTAGAACAGGTAATTGCGAATACAGAAATCGAGTCATCTCAACCTGTTACACTATATCGCCATATTGATTTTTTGATTTTCTGAGTTCTGACGTTTTATTTTTAAACAACTTTTCAACGAGGGTTCAGACTGCGTTAGTGTTTGAGGTTCTTGAGTTACGTGCTTTTTGCAGAACTTTCCACAGAGGGTCGAAAGCCCAGACCATTCGTCTCGTCCGAGGACTTAGAGAAGCTATTTGAATACAGAGGGTCGAAAACCCAGACCATCCGTCTCGTCCGAAGACTTAGAGAATCAAGTTGAATGGTCGGTGAATACAGAGGGTGTATAAGTTCATCATCTTTCAGTTTGGTTGTTGACTCATACGAGTAAAAATATCTGCCGAATTTAATAAAGAACTCAACATGTCATTTTTTCTTCTGATTATACATACCCTTTAAGTGGGGGGAGCGACATCCACAGGGACTGCATCCCCCTTATATAGGATATGTACGCTACCACCAACCTTTCGGAAGGACGTTCGGACCCACAGATTTAAAGTACCCGTACTACGCGTAGACATGGGTATAGTTTGGTCAGCGCCGGGAATCGAACTCGAGTCCTCCGAGTGCAATTCCCGCACTCTAACCGCTGGGTTATCCCTCTGTGTGTCTGTGTATTTCGTCTGTAGCGGAAAGTCAAAGCGTCGGATAGAGCAGAAATTTGCTAAATAAATACTTCAGGTTTTCAGACATGAGCGAATATAGAACATTTGCCAGGGAGATGGGATCGAACTACTGACGTCACAGTGGGTAAACTAAACGATAAGACGTACAACTGGCCTGCTGCCTACCTTTGTGGCCTTGAACGTCCAGGGGGGCAAATGCCCTCTCTTACCTTCCCCTACGGGTACCCATTTCTCCAAATGATGTACCTCAGTTCGATTTAAAAAAAAAAAAATCAAATTAGTTTAAAAGTGATGATTTTTAAGGCCAACTAGACTACGCCATTTGAACTACGGGGTAACTAGACTACGTCATTTGAACTATGGGGTAACTAGACTACGCCATTTGAAAAAATTTAATGAATGAATTCAATTAATCCCTGCTTTCAATCCCGGGCAACGGCGGATATATTTTCTAATAATTTATAAAAGAACGAACATTTCATTCCAGATGCAACATAATCATCAACTATTTTCTAAAAAAACAAACTTTTCAGTTTTAGGAAACAACCACACCTGCTCAATAAGCCGGATAAGGTAAACGCTGACCATGAAACACACAACGCCTCTTCCTTTGGAAGGTCATGTAAATCATTGTCGTACCAATGCCATTTCTTTTTACCCCGCGGGCTGTCTTTGATAGTCGGCGCCTTCCCATTGCTCCATTTTCATAACGATACTGGACTGAACCGAAAAAGGTAATTTGATATAGACAGCATATGACTTTCCCTACCGACTCAAATTACAAAAGACGCCGCATTTTCCAGATTTTACAAGGCAATTATAAACGGTTAATTTATCTTACATAATTGAAATATGTTGTGTCTATGCATCTGTGTCGTCTGTAGCGGAAAAAATCGAAGCTTGATAATGGACAATTCCGATTTTTTTTTTTTTAAAGCTCTTAAAACCAATTGATATTTAAAGAGATTTTTTTTTCTGATTTCAAATATCCAAGCGAAAATCTCTTAAAATAATTATTTATTTAAATATCAAAAAATGAAAAACAGCAAAATCTACTCAAACACAAAACGGCTCGTGATTGGCTATGACGTCACATGGCCTGTTCAACCTGTGACGCAACATTCTTTCGCCTTTTGCCTTGAGATATTTGCAGGGTAGTAGGGGTTTAATTTTGCGTACAATTGAAATTTTATTTTTGTACTTGGTCTGTTTGAATATAGATCATTTGCTGATTCTTTTATTTTATTGAAAACATGGATCCTGGTTTTGATCCTAGTTTTTGAAGAGGAATCAAACAATTTGCCTAAGATCGATTTTACTGTGATGGAGCTCTATTTCAGAAACAGTAAATATTTTGTGACAGCTGAAACTCGAGGTGTAAACTTGATCCCTTTTCTTGGAGGTTTATTATTATTATTATTATTATTATTATTATTATTATTATTATTATTATTATTATTATGTGAATTACATCTGCGTTTAGGGTATCTGTGGTGGAAATCGGAGCATTACGAAATATGCAAACACTTTAGACGCCAATTTCTCCGAATCTGATAGATAAAAATGTACATATTTTTTTTTTGTTCTGTTGGTCCAAATTATGAATATATAAAATAATTTTAACACTTTGGAACTTTTTTAGAAAACACTTAAACCATCTATCCGAGCAAGTAACTTTTTAATTTTTCTTACTGTCACTTAAACTTCAAGAGATAGATATAAATAGTAAGCGACAAAAATATGTATTAGCAAATTTAGTTTCTAAATCTAATTTTTGAAAAAACAAAAGCTAATTTATTGAACCTTAGTGACCTAGTTTTCGAGTAATCGTCTTGTCAAGTTGAAGATGATTAAAAATTTTTCGTTTTACAAGTTTGTAATGCTTATAAAAACTAAAAGTGCTAACTATGAACAATAAGCAATAATTTGTAGCTCTTTTAAAATCTTGCAAGTGTATATAATTGGGTTTTGGATCGAGTGGTTATAATTTCGATAGCTTCGTTTTTAACCTGGATTTTTCAATAGCTGGGAAAGCTGCAATATTTAAAATATCACGATTGTTGCAGCTCACTGTCTTTACTTACTCCTTGGTGAAATATGGGTGCACAAGAACGAGATATTTTATTTTGTTAAAGAAATTAGAAGGTTAAATAAGCTTGGGGATTCTAAAGATGTTTAATGATTGGTGAGGCTTGAATATAATACATGGAAATATACATAATCAAGTACGTAATTACGTGCCGCCAGACAAGTTTATACTTGGATGTAAAATCTCGTCAGATATATTGTGAAGTTTAATATATATACCGCAAAGCAAGTTAATAAAAAAAATTTATATTTTGAGAAAATGGCATATCTAGAGTTGGAGCATCCAGATGAAATCGGGACGAAAAGTAAAAGTGCTAGCTAGCTAGACACAGTTAGCAAGTAATTTGTAGCACTTTGAAAGCCTGTAAACGAAACAAATGAGTCTGAAAAAAAAAATCGAACAAGTTGAATCTTACTGAAGTTTTATTTTACAAAATATTATTTACACAAAATCATTTCGGCTGCATCGGACTGGACTGGACGACCCCCACATCTGATTTTTTTTTTTTTTTTTTTTTTTTTTTTTTTTTTTTTGGTAATGTGCTCCGTAATTTTTTGAGTGCAAATAGCCTTTTATAGTTAAGTTTGTTATACAGTAAATTTAAGTTGAAAGTTTAGATTTAGCGGTGTATTTTTTCTGGGAATTAAAAATAATATTTATATTTATACGTATATATATATTTATGAATATATTTTTATTATATTTATATAATTTGTGAGGATTCTAAATATTATATCTAATAATTTATTTTCAAATTAAAAGCAGTTTTAAATTGTTTCTTATAATATTATATTTTAAAGCCTATAATAAACAGCAAATCATTTATGATTTTGAATAGGTGAAGCAATTTTAAAATATTTTCCATTTAATTTCTATTCCTTTGTGCAATGTTTCAAATTTGTGATTTATTTTTTTAGATAAAATATATTTTATAACTTTTCAAAAGCACATGCACTTAATGAAAATACTAAATTGCAACAACTCACTGCAGTATACTGGTATAAAAAATGTTTATGCACGGAATTTTTTATATTCTCTAAATTAACTGCGAACAACACACACTGAACCGGGTACAAAGTCAATAATCCACTTTGAATCTGACTTTAAATTCATCCGTAATACCAACACTGAAAATAGAGTGCCGAGGATTTTCAAAGTTTATTAAATCATAAAGAAATAACTTCTCATAAAAAGGCTTTGAAAATTGGATTATACAGTCACTGATTTATTATCATAACATACGTAATGAACACTCCTTAATGACAGTGGTGAATTTTGTTTACAATCTAGCTTCCTGCGCTTCGCACTATTTTTTACGAAAAACATTTTTTGGCACAGATATAAATATTTTATCTGATGATGTAAAACTAATAGTCGGGCACATTGGAGCGATACAATACTATTCGACAGTTTGGGACAGAAGAAACAATAATAATTATCGGAACTTTGCAAATGTAACCAAACTTATGCGCCAATACTCGAAGACGCGAGCCGCGGACGAACCTTGTGACGTCACATTTTGTGTGCGCCAAAATTAAAGCTCCTCTACTATCTCTCTAGAGGAGCTCCATTTAGAGGAGCCTTAGCCAAAATGGATCGTTTTCCGTCACAGTCAGAAAGGCGAACTTTGACTACTAATAAAACATGAAATACAGCTCGGAGAATAAAAATTTTTATACTTTTGTCCGTTTTTCAACATTTCAAATCGAATAAAAGAATTTAAAAAAGAGGCCGGAATTGCCCATAGTAAAATTCGGTACAGAGGTAATTCAGGTCTAGGGACGATTTTTTTTCCCTGAGAGATTTCTTTTTTTCTCAAATTCGAATCAGTTTAAATGTTATGAACATTTAATGTGGAAAATGTTTCGAAATTTGGGCTTTAAAATCACATGTATTGGAGAAGACGATTTTCTAATGCAAAATATACCTAAGCAGGTGTTTTGATTAAATGGCAGACATTTTGTCTAAAGAAAAAAACAGCTGTTTTTAAACTATGTAACTATTGTAAACTATGTTTAATGTATCTTTGTTCTAATTTTGGGAATGTAAAAGATTTTGTTCTATTTTTTTTACTTTCCTTATATACATAATGTATAAGGAAAGTATTGTGACGGGGTCGAAAATTCGAAATCGAGTTTTCGACGGGAGAGCACGTTTCAAACATCCCTGATCACGAATCAAGGATTTTTGAAGTGATGTCTGTGTGTGTGTCAGTGAGTCTGTGGAGACGATAACTGACGAACGAATGGGCCGATTCGAATGAAATTTGGTATAAAAATCAAAATCCGTAAACACTGGAAGCCTATTGTTTTTATATACAATCGAATGTTCAGAACCCCCCTAAATTTTCGCGCGAAATGTTGAAAAAATCGTCAAAAAATCAAAATCGCTAATAAAGTTACGCAAATAGACATTTATTATGTAATTTTTCATTAGAAAACGATTGACATAAATTTTAGAACGCTAACGTGAACCGTTCTCGAGATATTGCACATTTTTAAAAAAAATTATCAAAAAGTCATATAAAATAAAAAAAAATATTTTCTATTGAGAAACATGTTCACTTTTCATATGTAATACCATACGATAAATTGGGTGACATCATTCTCGTGGATCTAGCTCGTTCCATTCATGAAGAAAGATAGTTTGAGTAATACTTTTGTATTTGAACGCCAATTGTTATTTATCTGCTGTAAGAATAACTTATTTCTTCATCCATAACGCTTGGCGAGATTTTGACGACTAATTTGGCGGTGTGTCGCCAACTTGGCGACCTTTTGAAATGTTGGCAAATTAACGAAAATCTCGCCATATGAATAAAAATGACGCTAAATCAATGAAAATGGCGACTAATTGTCGAAAATTCAATATCTTGGAAAGAATATAAGTATCTACTATAAGAAAAAACTATTTTTTTTATTGTAAAAGTAGTAAATTCATTACATTATATAAGGAAAGTTATGTGTTGCCCACATCAGATTTTTTTATTTGGTATTAAATTATCATTGTGTGTAAGTATTATGCTACAAAATTGCAAAATTCTGATAAAAATTCACTGCGATAGCATTTAATTTTTAAAAATTTACTTTTCGGTAGAGGAACTTTTTCTTTTTAAATTTCTATTTCGATTTAATCACAGCGCTGTTTTGTTTTCTCGATGTGGGGTGTTCTGCAAGCAATATAAACAGGGCTGTCCCGAAAGGGTACGATCTGTATGCGCACGCACTCTCAAGAAATTTTGAAAAATACAGTGGACGCGCCGCGTACTCTCAAGGTCTCAAGGCTGGTTTGGGGGCAACTTCCAACAAAGTTCAGCCTTATTTTTTTGCTAGTCATATACAAACTTGAATGGAAACAAATGAGGAAATGAGGAAAAATTCCTGAAACCAGTGGTGTAGTCGCAAAAAAAAAAGGTGGGGGGGAAGCTCTTTTTTTGAAGAATTTTAGCCAATTCTGTATAATTTATGTGATTGACATAGGGCTGGGAAGTATAGCGATACAAGTATCACCCATATAAAATGTCTTGAGTAACGACCCTAGTCTCTAAATGTATCGTGGATTTTGTATTTAGATACGTTTTCAATTGTATCCAGAGTTTTTTTTTTTTCTTTTTTTACTTTCCCACTCGAACTCTTAACATATTGATAAAATCAAAAGAATAATAATTATTCTAATTTTATTTAGATATTTATTAAAAACCAAAAATTCTGCTCCAAAGCATATGATTGTCAGCTCAAGAAAGAAAAATCAATTAAGATTCTTACATTTTGAAATGAAATTATCTCAAAGAACTTTCCAACTATGCAATTATATGGCCTAAATGATTGGAAATTTTTCAAGGGGGGCAGCGCCCCCCTCTCACACCCCCAACAGGGAGCTCCGCCCCTTGAAACCCCGCAATTTCAATACTCTTTATATGAGATAGCACCGCATACTCTCAATAATTTTCTTCAGAGAAATATATTAATTTGAAATTTTCGAATCTCAGCTATATGCTAGAGCTTAGTTTTAAAGACTACAGTTTTTAACTTGAACTATATAACGAAGGCCGTACACATGGATTGCATTATTAATTTTGTGTTCTAAGTGAGCACGTTATAAAAGCGGTATTTGGTATTCGAAAATTCGCTGTATATTCCGGTGTAATTTTACTCAGAGATTTGCATCTTAAATCCCGGGCAACGATGGGTATATTTTCTAGTACAATATGAATTTAAGCCTGGTCTGCTCGCATTTAAGAACAAGTTTCCCTGATTTAATGAGAAAATTATGAAAATTTTACTTAATAAATGATTATGTATGTATATCTATTGGTCTATGTGTGTGTCGTGTGTAGCAGAAAATCGAATCTTCGGACGGCCACGAAATTCGGTACTGGATTCTAGCTACGACAGACTTCGAGATTTTTTAAAAATTTGAATTAGTTTAAAAATGTAAAACTTCAAAAGCCGTGAAAGTAAGAAAGCTCAAATGAGGCATGTCGTTTGCTTGCCGCGGTATATTTTAATGCTTAGGGTTTTGAATCTGACCGGTCCAACTCGCTCTAAGCCCGCAAAAAGTAAATACGTTTTTTTTTTAGGGAATAACTCGAGAATCGGAAAGTCCAAAATGGGTACTCGTTGTCTTTCATGGTATATTTAGTTCTTTGAATTCTTAAACTGACCGGTCCGGCCCGTCCATAACTCGCGCTCGCCAGTTCTGGTTGACGACTTTTTGCAGAATGTACCTGCAGAACAAATCTCCTGACTACGGTCACTGACTGTTTGTCAGAGTAACTTCAGGTGTCTGCAGTGCCGCCAACGTCCAATCGTTGCTGATAAACATTAATGAGAGAGAAAAACTATTGTAGCAGAGAGCACAATTCTACACGCCACGGGATTTCAAATTATTTATAATTCAGACAACTCTAAATTGTGTTTGTAGTTGTAGGCATTCCGCTCTGGAGGAGAAAAAAAATGTAAAAAATCAACCCTCCAAATGAAAACTATTTCGCGCCGCGTGACGTGGCTGCACGCTTGGAAGGTAGTCACGTGACCCACTCCAACGAAAATGTGTGCGATTGACAGACATCTCCCGTTGCTAGGTTATGGCAGATGAAGCGTGCACAGAAAGATGAGAAAGTCAAAAGTGTTTGTTTATATGTGTACTAAATAAAATTCCCCTTTATTTGGCAAATATAATTTCTTCACATTGACGAAAAAAAGGACAATCCAGAAAATGCGCGCTATTATTAAAAAGTGGGAGAGAGAGAGGGAGAGTTATACCACAATCAACTTTCTTATACATAAACGTTTCACATTGCACAGATTCACTAGTATAGTCGCCGATCACATTGTGCAAAATCGATGCCTTCACAATTCACAAGTTTATCTTCATCATTTCTTATCTTCATCGTTTATTTCTGATTTAAAGACTGGCCACCCAGTACAGTCAAATTGTACTATGGCGGTTTGAAATTTAAATTAAAAAAAATAACTAAATATCTAATAATCGACAAGGGGGGGGGGGGTGATGCTTCAATATAGAAAGGGGAATGCACACAGTCTCTTCTATTGGCAGCCATTCATCATCTATTGCAGTTTTTATTTTTTATTTTTTAATAAGGCGATGCATCCCACGCACAGTAGTGTAACACAATTTGCACTCATTTTTACTTTCCTTATATACATAATGTATAAGGAAAGTATTGTGACGGGGTCGAAAATTCGAATTCGAGTTTTCGACGGGAGAGCACGATTCAAGCATCCCTGATCACGAATCAAACATTTTTGAAGTGATGTCTGTGTGTGTGTGTG
Organism: Amaurobius ferox; assembly: GCA_951213105.1. Classification (NCBI taxonomy): domain Eukaryota; kingdom Metazoa; phylum Arthropoda; class Arachnida; order Araneae; family Amaurobiidae; genus Amaurobius; species Amaurobius ferox. The sequence continues at coordinate 108,114,618 of OX578151.1, forward strand.
TGTGTGTGTGTGAAAGTATGTGTGTGTGTGTGTGTGTGTGTGAAAGTATGTGTGTGTGTGTGTGTGTGTGTGTGTCAGTGGGTCTGTGGAGACGATAACTGACGAACGAATGGACTGATTCGAACCAAATTTGGTACAAAAATCACAATCTGTAAACACTGGAAGCCTATTGTTTTTATACGCAATCGAATGTCCAGAACCCCCCTGAATTTTCGAATGAAATTTTGAAAAAATCGTCAAAAAATCAAAACCACTAATAAAGTTACGCAAATAGACATTTCTTATGTAATTTTTCATTAGAAAACGATTGACATAAATTTTAGAACGCTAACGTGAACCGTTCTCGAGATATTGCACATTTTTCAAAAAAATTATCAAAAAGTCATATAAAATAGAAAAAAAATATTTCCTATTGAGAAACATGTTCACTTTTCATATACAATATCATGCGATCAATTGGGTGACATCATTCTCGTGGATCTAGCTCGTTCCATTCATGAAAAAAGATACTTTGAGTAATACTTTTGCATTTGAACGCCAATTTATCTGCTGTAAGAATAACTTATTTCTTCGTCCATAACGCTTGGCGAGATTTTGGCGACAAAATTGGCGGAATGTCGCCAACTTGGCGACTTTTTGAAATATTGCCAAATTAACGAAAATCTCTCCAAATGGATAAAAATGACACTAAATCAATGAAAATGACGACTCATTGTCGAAAATTCAATATCTTGGAAAGGATATTAGTATCTACTAGAAGAAAAACCTATTTATTTTACTGTAAAAGTAGTAAATTCATTTCATTATATAAGGAAAGTCATGTGTTGCCCACATCAGATTTTGTAATGATATAGCGTGGCATAGGAGGGGCATAGGAGCAGGAACATAGCATAGCCTATACAAAATGTGGACTCTCTACAAACATTTATTACGGGTCCCCTTCGTATGTGATTTTCTCCTTTCTGTGAATTTTTCATATGTTCTCCTCCCTTAAAAAATATTGGGGGTTAGGACCCCTTCTGAAGCTTGGAACCGCCACGTGAGAGGTGCCCCCCCCCCCCCCCCCTTCCTATATAGGCGGCCTTGGTAGCAGGGGAGGTTGAGAATTATACCCTTTCCCCATTAGCTGAATATTGTTCTTCATAAGATTCATAATGGGAAACGAAATCCAGTGTTATACCCGCATTCGAGTTTCTCTCACTTTTTTTCGAGGTCCTGGCCACACCATTGTCCTCGCCGCATTTTCCCTAAAACAAATACTGGTAAAAACTGAAAAATATTACACAAATCGGGCAAGAATAAAATACATTGGTTGAAGTGCCGTGCATCAAGTTGCAAAGGTTGCATTTTTTCAAGTTGCAAAGGTTGCATTTTTTTAAGTTGCATTTTTTGTCAGGCCTTTATCACACACTAAAAATTAAATAAATAAATAAAATAAATAAATAAATAAAATAAATAAATAAATAAAATAAATAAATAAATAAATTGATTTAAAAAAAAAATAGTAACCGGTTTATTCTCAGAAATAAACTGGGTTTTAGGGGAAGGGAAAATGGGAGTTCTTCAAAACCGAAATTTTCAGCATTGATATCCGAGAATCTGCTCAATTTTGCACTGTATATAATGACGAAATGTATGTGCCTTTACAAACAAAAATAATAAATTATTTTGCATTCGGAACTGTAACCAGTAGAAGCGTATAAAACATAAAGAAATTTACGCACAGCTCGAAATGGCTGTTAATGTAATAAAACTAAAATAACTTTGCTACAAAAAACATACAACATAAAATTAATAGTGTTGACCGGTTTCGAAGGTAAGCAAGAAAGAGCCTTTTTGCCAGGCCACACAAGAAGCGCAACCTTCAGTCGTGCGAGTCAATCTAGCCCTCACGAGTGAAGGTGGTGCTACTTGTATGTCCTGACGAAGGAGGCTGTTTCTTGCTTTCGATACAGGGCGACACTATTAATTCTGTATTGTTAGCTTCTTTTAACGAAGCTGTTTTAGTTTTATTATGAACTAGCCGCCTTTGGCGACCAGCCTGTTCGCAACCCTTGAAAATGCTGATCGTGGCAAATTCCAACCGTGGCAAACTCGTTGGTGGAAGACCCAGACCGTCCGACTCGTGAAGACCAGACCGTGAAGACCAGACCTACCAGAAAGGTGTGGAAGACCCAGACCGTCCGACTCGTGAAGACCCAGACCGTCCGACTACCAGAAAGGTGTAAGGTAACTGGTTGGACGGCCAGGATGTGCCACCCAATTTAGACCGGAACCCAGTGGGGGCGGCATCCACAGGGAACGTACCCTCCTTCCCCTACCACCAACCTCTCGGAAAAACATACGGACCCATATGTTTAACGTGATCGTACTCCGTGTCAGTGGCGGAAATCGAACCCGGACCTACCACGTGCAATTCCCGCGCGCTAACCACTGGGCTACTTCGCCCTCCGCGACAATCTCCATAACTTTCTTTTTATTCACCCAATTTAGACCGTACCCTCCTTCCCCTACCATCAACCTCTCGGAAGGACTCACGAACCCACATGTTTAACGTGATCGTACTTTGCGTGAACGTGGCGTAAGTTTTGGCAGTGGCGGGAATCGAACCCGGGCCTACTGAGTGCAATTCCCGCGCGCTAACCACTGGGCTGCCGCGCCCTCCGCGACAATCTCCATAACTTTCTATATATTCACCCAATTTGGACGGGAACCCAGTGGGGGAGGCATCCACAGGGGCCGTATCCTCCTTCCCCTACCACCAACCTCTCGGAAGGACTTACGGACCCTCATATTTAACGTGATCGTATTCCACATAAACACGGCGGCAGTTTTGGCAGTGGCGGGAATCGAACCCGGGCCTACCGCTAACTTCCCGCGCGCTAATTTGCAATTTAAAATGACCATATGCTTAATTCCATCATCCTCATTCCATTGTTTCATTGTTCCATCATTTAAAATATCCAAAAGTTAAAATATACATTTAAAAAATCCATATCGTTCCATCATTTAAAATATAAATATAATAATTTATATGGAGTAAAGGAGCTCTATTCAGAACCGTGACGTCACCTCCACCTTGACGTCCCCACCCACCACCTTCCCTCCTTCTGCGGGGGAGAAACGCCGGTTAAGAAGCGGCACGCCGAGCGGAACGCCGAGAAATTGAAATTCGGAAACTTTTAAAATCCCGATCCTGTGGGCAATACGGAATATTTCCTGACCAGATTGGTCTTGTAAGAATGCCAGATGTTTGACCTTTCTAAAAATGTAAATTATTAGTCGAAATTATGAGTACTTTTTACTATGCGAGAATTTAAAAACCAAAAATACTTTTCTTGAGCAAAAAGTAACTTTTGTTTTAAAATCTTTAAAAAATATTAGAAATCGAAATTCAGATTTGAAATTGATATATTTTTACTCGCAATTGTCAGCTCTTTCCGATGGTGTGATTTGTTTTTTCCTACGATGTCCGGATCGTGGGAAAAAAAAGGGCAAAAATGGCAAAAAACGGTCGAAATCGCATAAAACATTAAATAACAAAAAAAATAATTAAAATTTTAAAAATCGGTTTTCACGTGTCCCCTTCCCTCCCCCCCCCCCCCCCCCCGGGTCTCCGATTGCCAAATTTCGTAGCTCTCCGACGCGCGGTCGCGAAACGTATAGTGTATAAGACACACAGACACACATACACACAGACATTGCCTTTTATTATTTAAGAAACATGTGTCGGACCTACATTCACATTATAATATTTTCTTAATAGAAAAAAAAAATTACGCAGGAAATTTAATTTTTAAATATCTTTCTAATAAAAAGTAATACATAAAATACTTGTTCCAAGTGATTCATTTTTTATATTTATTTATTTAATTTCAGACATTAATAAGAAATCTATATTAAACAATACTCTATCTTAATCAATAAGTAAAATACACTGTGTGCGAAAGATTAGGGAAAACTTGAGCAACGTTGTTGGATTGCTTTTGGCTATTCAATAATTTTAGGAATTTTGTTTTTAATCTAAACGGGTTCAGGAGTCTTATTTACATAGTTATTCTCTTTTAAGGTCTTATTTACATAGTTATCCTTTTTTCAAGGTCTTATTTACACAGTTATTATCCTTTTTAATTTAGTTGTCTATTTTCCATTTGTTTAGGTTTTGATGTTCTTCTGTTCTAAATGGATTATATTCCATAGTTATTGTGTTCCAAATGGCGAAAGTTCGTTCTTTTTAGGTTTTAGCAATTTAAATTTATTTAAATTGGCTAATTTGTAGTTCCATTAATTGCCCTTTTTATTCCCTTTTATTTGGTTCTAAATTTGTTGTTCTTGGGTAAAAATTCGTTGATTTATCGCGATTTGTCATTTTTATTCTATTTTCAGCTTTTTAAATTTTCAGAATCGTCTATTTTTAAATTATTGCTGAATACGTATATTCCAAATCGTTTCACTTCCTTTTTTTTTTTAATTTTCGTCTGTAAAAAAAAACTTGAATAACGTGTATAAGCACAATTATCATTATCGCACATTATCATTTTATTTGTGCTTATACACGTTGCTAAAGTTTTCCTTACTCCATCTTAATTAATTGTAAAATAACTAATATTAATACTGATAGAAAATAGAATTTGTAGAATTTCTTTAAGAAAATTTTACTAATTTAATTTAAAAAGAAAAAGAGGTTTGTCGTACCGAGAATTCAGATAATGAATTTCGTGGCTGTCTGAAGCTTAAATTTTCCGCTACAGTAGAGACACAAACATCTTCTTTTATTTTGTAAGATTTTAAAGATCACAATTTCTTTTTTCCTCACAAACCCTCTCCAAACATTCTATTAAAATTTGAATATAGAATTTTTGGCCTGTGCATTTCCATCAAAATCTCAAATTTTAAAAATCTCAGGTCAAGTAATGATTATCAAATTAGCAACAAACAGGGTTCGAAAGTTAAAACAACCTGATAACTTTGTAGGAAAGGTCTATGTGTGTACACGTTAGATCTATCTATAGTAAAGAGACCATGCTCAATTAAATAAAAGGGATTGCAGCGTCTCTAGCGGAGAATTTAGAAAGTTAGGGTAACTAATTCGGCAACAAAGTGAGATAGACGAATGATAAAGCTAATTACAAAATTCTAGAGGATTATCTAATTATGTAGTTGGAATTAATATAAGGAACGCACAAAATGCTTATATAGAAGACAATAAATACCAGTCAAAAAGGCGTATCACCAGGACCTGTTTTACGGTGACACCTGCAATATTTTTTTAAGTACACTGTCATATTCTTTGTGGAATTCAAATGTGCATTATTGCTGACGAAAGACATTTTGGACAGTCTGTACATTAGATTTCTGTGCTTGCAAGAGTTGTTTATTTTAGCATTCCTGAATAGGATCGCTAATAACCATATTGTGTTACTACTCATTTGCCCACTCAATAACTCTGTTATATCAAATAAATGCTTTCTGTAACAGTTTTATTATCGATTCCTACTCAGTAGACATTTCCGTACAACTTTGTATTTGGCCTTTTCCGTCTATCTCACATTGTTGCCGAGTTTGTTGTACTAACTTTTCGAACTCTTCATTAGGGTAGCGGTTGTCACTTTTGTTCGTTCGGGAATGGTCACTTTACTTGCAAAGTCCACTTCAATAATAAGAACTTGCAATTTGGTCCCAGTAGCTCAGCGGTAGAGCGTCGGCAAGCGCCAGTTCGAAGATCCAGGGTTCGATTCCCAGTTAAGGCATCAAGGTTCTCTACAATAGCTCCCGAACAAATCAACCCTGTAGGTCAGTGCAAATATGTCGGAGGTCGGAAAGTGACCCTAGTACAACTAGCACGGATTCAGTGGACTCTGAGATATTGATCACCGATTTCAAATCGGGAGGACAATGTCCACTGAGGAAGCTAACCAGGAGGATAAAAATGGCATCAGGAAGGTAAACTGAGACAAAAAAATCTGATGTGGGCAACACATGACTTTCCTTATATAATGTAATGAATTTACTACTTTTACAGTAAAATAAATAGGTTTTTCTTATAGTAGATACTAATATTATTTCCAAGATATTGAATTTTCCACAATTAGTCATCATTTTCATTGATTTAGCGTCATTTTTATCCATTTGGCGAGATTTTCGTTAATTTGGCAATATTTCAAAACGTCGCCAAATTGGCGACATTCCGCCAAATTCGTCGCCAAAATCGCGCCAAGCGTTATGGCCAAAGAAATAAGTTATTCCTACAGCAGATAAATGACTATTGGCGTTCAAATACAAAAGTATTACTCAAAGTATATTTTTTCATGAATGGAACGAGCTAGATCCACAAGAATGCTGTCATCCAATTTATTGCATGGTATTACATATGAAAAGTGAACATGTTTCTCAATAGGAAATATTTTTTTTATTTTATATGAGTTTTTGATAATGTTTTTGAAAAATGTGCAATATCTCGAGAACGGGTCATGTTAGCGTTCTAAAATTTATGTCAATCGTTTTCCAATGAAAAATTGCATAAGAAATGTCTATTTGTGTAACTTTATTAGTGGTTTTGATTTTTTGACGATTTTTTCAAAATTTCATTCGAAAATTTAGGGGGGGTTCTGAACATTCGATTGCGTATAAAAACAATAGGCTTCCAGTGTTTACGGATTGTGACTTTTGTACCAAATTTGGTTCGAATCGGTCCATTCGTTCGTCAGTTATCGTCTCCACAGACTCACTGACACACACACACATACTTTCACACACACACACAGACATCACTTCAAAAATGTTTGATTCGCGATCAGGGATGCTTGAAACGTGCTCTCCCGTCGAAAACTCGAATTCGAATTTTCGACCCCGTCACAATACTTTCCTTGGGCGCGGTAGCCCATTGGTTAGCGCGCTGGAGTTGCACTCGGTAGGACCGGGTTCGATTCCAGCCACTGCCAAAACTGCCGCCGTGTTCATGCGGAGTACGATCACGTTAAACATGTGGGTCCGAAAGTCCTTCCGAGAGGTTGGTGGTAGGGGAAGGAGGGTACGGTCCCTGTGGATGCCTATCCCACTGGGTTCCGGTCTAAATTGGGTGGCACTTTCCGACTGTCCAAACAGTTACCTTACACCTTTCTGGTAGGTCGGACGGTCTGGGTCTCAACAACAACAACAATACTTTCCTTATACATTACGTATATAAGGAAAGTAAAAATAGTAGAAGGTGGTCAGTCAGATTGTCTCTGATATTAGAGAGTGGAGAATGCAGAGTCCGTTTCGCCAAAAAGTGCTTAGAGCTTCGACGGGCCAGTTCGAAGATCCAGGATTTGATTCCTAGTTTGGGAAGAAAGACTCTTTATATACTTCAGTGGCGGCTCGCGTATAGGCACTGTGGAACTGGAGCACCCCCTATTTCCACTTGATATTATCGATAACATTTAATATAATGAGTCCTTTTTTCTTTAATTCTTTCTTTATTCTTGTACAATATATAATCCTTAAGCTTAATGTCAGTAGACATTCTCCATTTTATGAAAAAGATACAAAAATCTTTGTATGGAACTGTGCGCTTCACAGTTCCAACGGCGTGGTGTTTGACTGTTGTGCGCATGCGCACATAGGAAGCCCCACGCGAGGCTGCGAGGGAAAGAGAGCACTGTCGCTCCCGCAGTGCCGACCCTGGCGTGCTGGTGGAAGGTAGTTTTTTTTATTTTACTCCGCGTGTGTTGTGCTTAAAAACCGTGTACCATATTCTTGAAAATTATTGATCTTTTCGCGCAAATTAAAACAAGAAGAATGGATTTCATTCTTAAATGAATAGATCAAACTTGAACTGTAACAATTTAGGTTAAAGTAAGTAAAAAATATTTGATTTTGTTCTTTTAGGATTTTATCAAGTTTCTGAATAAATTTTCTTTTTATACATGTTTGTTTCCTTTTACACAATTTTAAAACAAAGGCTAAAAATTTTCTGGAGCAGCACCCCCATTAATTTTAGCTACGAGCCACCACTGCAGTATAGATAGACTTGTACTCATAGACCTCGTCTTACAAAGTTGTTGGTTGGACTTTCCTGGGTACCATAACTGCTGAACTGCATTGTTATATCCAGTTTGCAAAAGTAGATACACGTTAAAAATGAATGTTTTCCCTCGTTCCGAGCCATATCAGACCGAGATCCCCACTTATAGGGGGTAAATTAGAAATGGGTGAGTTTCTCACTGCTATCTTACTCAAACACGTGTAAGCGAGGAAATGAGTTGCCGCGGTAACTGCCAAAGCCCCCCAAAGTTTGATCTGCCGCTACCCCCCGGGACGATTTGGGGAAACGTCAAGTTCCGAGTTCGAAATAATCCACAACCACAGTGAGACTGAAATCTGGAGATGCAAAGTTTCGCTTTAAATTAAGTAGGGAGATTTGCTGCTACGAAAAATAAATAAAAATTTAAAAATCTATGTGTTAAGCTTGTCATATAACGAGGTTCATAAGATTATGTAGATTGCCTCCCATACGCTCGCCTGCAGCTCTTGCGCTCCTAAAATTCCTGGCCACTTGCGGACTACGGACCACTCTCGTTTAATCTTATTAATTGTCGTGCTATTTTCTATCGAAACGTACATACCTTTCCACTCCTTAATAAAACGCAATTAATTTACAATCCTCTGGACCCAATATAGTAAAATTTGTTCCACGAACTTGGACCACTATATTAGACTATGTGAGACTTACTATATTTTGAATCAAGAATATTAAATTACTATTACAAAACGACAAGTGTTTTAACGATTCCCTCATACATTCATATCCCATGCTGTTTCGTTCTACTTGTATTACAATCATTATAACAATAAAAAAAATCTGATGTGGGCAACACATGACTTTCCTTATATAATGTAATGAATTTACTACTTTTCAGTAAAAAAAATAGGTTTTTTCTTATAGTAGATACTAATATTCTTTCCAAGATATTGAATTTTCGACAATTAGTCGTCATTTTCATTGATTTAGCGTCAATTTTATCCATTTGGCGAGATTTTCGTTAATTTGGCAACATTTCAAAAAGTCGCCATGTTGGCGACATTCCGCCAAATTCGTCGCCAAAATTTCGCCAAGCGTTATGGACGAAGAAATAAGTTGTTCTTACAGCAGATAAATGACTATCGGCGTTCAAATACAAAAGTATTATTTAAAGTATTTTTTTCATGAATGGAACGGGCTAGATCCACGAGAGTGATGTCATCCAATTTATCGCATGGTATTACATATGAAAAGTGAACATGTTTCTCAATAGGAAATATTTTTTTTTTCATTTTATATGACTTTTTAATAATTTTTTTGAAAAATGTGCAATATCTCGAGAACGGGTCATGTTAGCATTCTAAAATTTATGTCAATCGTTTTCTAATGAAAAATTACATAAGAAATGTCTATTTGCGTAACTTTATTAGTTGTTTCGAATTTTTGACGATTTTTTCAAAATTTTATTCGAAAATTTAGGGGGGTTCTGAACATTCGATTACGAATAAAAACAATAGGCTTCCAGTGTTTACGGATTGTGATTTTTGTACCAAATTTGGTTCGAATCGGTCCATTCGTTCGTCAGTTATCGTCTCCACAGTCTCACTGACACACACACACACACATACTTTCACACACACACACACACACACACACACACACACATACACACACACACACACAGACATCCCTTCAAAAATGTTTGATTCGTGATCAGGGATGCTTGAAACGTGCTCTCCCGTCGAAAACTCGATTTCGAATTTTCGACCCCGTCACAATACTTTCCTTATACATTATGTATATAAGGAAAGTAAAAATATTAAAAAAAAAAACTTTTTAAATTACACTGTTTAAGTAAAATGCATACTAAAAAGTAAAAAAAAAAATAATATTTAGCTATCACAACCTTCTTGGTCATATGTGACAAAATAAAACCGTCGGACGCCCATAAAGAATTGTATTATTTAGACATTAACGGAATTTTAAAAGATAATAGAATTGATAACATAGAAATGACATATATAAGAATTTTTAAGCTATTCTGAACATGATTCGGGAGAAGAAAGGATAAACTGAAATTGAATTAAATGTATTATACGTATGTGTGTAAATCTCTCTCTCTGTCTCTCTCGCTCTCTCCCCCCCCCCCTCTCTCTTTGATGAGAGAGAATATTTTAGATAGCGAAGAGAGATAGATAAATAAATAGATAGAAGGAGATAGAGTACTTCGAAGAAAGTAATAATTTATAGAGAAAGTAATAATATACAAAATCTTACATAATACAGGAACATGTCTGTCTATGTGTGCAGTTTGTAGCAGGAAATGTAAGCGTCGTACGGCCATGAAATTTGGTAGACAGGTACTTCAAGACTCAAATAGGTGCACCTCGGCGTTATTTATTTAAAATTTCGAATTCGTTTTTAGTTCCATATAGGCCGATATTTACACAAATCGATTCCTTAGCGATCTAAAATACTATCACAGATTTTCCATCTTGGCACCATCGGAAAGATCTAAGAATTATCTTTCAAACAAACTTTGAACGGAGTCCATACGATGAATAGACAGATTTTAATGAATTTAAAAATAAATACTTTTCGTGCGTTTTAAACTTCTCTGTTTTTTATATTAAGAAAAACTAAAACTGACGTGCCGTCCAACGTTCATATTTTAACACCAGCTCCTAAATATATCACAGATTACTCCAGAGAAAAAATAATTTCTTAAACCAACCCGCTGATTAATTATACATTTTTTAACCCAGCCATTTCTTTGATATTTTTTAACGAACTTAGCAGTAAGTGGACTCCCATCGAGGTGAGATATAGGGCTGGAGGTTTTACCTATTGAGGTAGTATATACTAGCTCTTTGGTTTTACCACTCCCCACCCCATGTGCGGAGGAAGGAAAAGACTAAGTTTGTTGAGGGGAAAGCCGGGTGACCTTCTCCCTTCTAGATATATCATGTTTGAGATTCTATGAGGTTTTAAATCTTTTATTTATTTTTACTTGAGCATGCTTCGAAATTTGAAGTATTGTGTTATCTCGGGCATTTGCTTTGTGGTGGTCAATACATAAATTGGTTTAATTGCGTTGAGATTGTTGAAATTAAAATTTAAATTGTGGTATGCAATTTTCACTTATTTATACGAATGAAATTTATTTGTTTCGTTATTTTATATAGCTTCTCCGAGATAGTTGAAATTAAGATTTAAATTGTGGCATGCAATTTTCACTTATTTATACGAATAAAATGTATTCGTTATTACTTTTCTTATATACATAATGTATAAAGGAAGTATTGTGACGGGGTCGAAAATTCGAATTCGAGTTTTCGACGGGAGAGCACGTTTCAAGCATCCCTGATCACGAATCGAACATCTTTAAGGTGATGTCTGTGTGTGTGTGTGTGGAGGCGATATCTCACGAACGAATGGAGCGATTCGAATGAAATTTGGTACAAAAATCACAATCCATGAGTACTGGAAGCCTATTGTTTTTAAACGTAATCGAATGTTCAGAACCCTCCTAAATTTTCGAGTGAAATTTTGAAAAAATCATCAAAAAATCAAAACCTTTAATAAAGTTACGCAAATAAGCATTTCTTATGTAATTTTTCCTTAGAAAACGATTGACATAAACTTTAGAATGCTAGCGTGAACCGTTCTCGAGATATTGCACATTTTTCAAATAAATTTACCAAAAAATCACATAAATTAAAAAAAAAATTAACTCTTGAGAAACATGTTCACTTTTCATATGTAATATCATGCGATAAATTGTGTGACATCATTCTCGTGAATCTAGCTCGTTCCATTCATGAGAAAAGATACTTTGAGTAATACTTTTTTATTTGAACGCCAATAGTCATATATCTGCTATACGAATAACTTATTTCTCCGTCCATAACGCTTGGCGAGACTTTGGCGACGAATTTGGCGGAATGTCACCAAATAGGCGACTTTTTGATATATTGCCAAATTAACGAAAATCTCGCCAAATGGATAAAAATGACGCTAAATCAATGAAAATGACTATTAGTTGTCAAAAATTCAGTATCTTGGAAAGAATATAAGTATCTACTATAAGAAAAACCTATTTTTTTACTGTAAAAGTAGTAAATTCATTGCATTATATAAGGAAAGTCATGTGTTGCCCACATCAGATTTTTTTATATAGCTACTCCGAGATTGTTGAAATTAAGATTTAAATTGTGGCATGCAATTTTCACTTATTTATACGAATAAAATTTATTTATTTTGATATTTTATATAACTACCCTGCTTTAATGACCGGACAACGCCGGGTCCATTTTCGAGTAAAAAAATTAATTACTAAATTATGAACATTTATTTATCTGTTCAATAGACTCGCATTTCATTCTTTCAAAAACAGATATGTTTCCGAGGTGTTTTTGCCGTCTTGTCCCGCATTATATCGACTCAGGTCTATCTCCACATGTAGGGTAATAGGGAATTGGGTGATTTTTTGTGCTACTTAAAACCCACACAACACGCGGAGTCAATTTGTTACCGAGGTAACGGCCAAAGCCCCCGGAGATTGATTTGGCGTAACTCCCAGGGACGATTTGGGGGAACGTCAAATTTCTGCGTTCGAAATGGAAGGGTTAAAAACAGTCGTGCGAAAAATAGATTAACATTTTAAAAGAGAAGCGCAAAAATACACCCCCATGTATAAAATTTCAATACAGTAAA